>CANUEX010088667.1:0-57105 GCA_948099535.1 Jatropha multifida | reverse complement strand
TCTATTTTGATTTATATTTTTATATCTTTTTCTCTTATATATATATATATATATATATATATATATATATATATATATATATATATATATATATATATGCCTTTATGTTATTATAAATCTAATAGTTTTAGAATTTTCTATATTTCTTACAAATCTTATTTCCTTGCATTTCAGTAATGTTCTAAATAGGCCATATATTTTAAAAAATACTCCTTTAACATTTATTTACTTAATTTACATAATATTTAGAATATAATATTCTTTTGAAAATTAGGGTGTTATAAGAATTCTCTAGTTATAGTTCCTCGTGCTCTGGTGTGGCTTTAGAAGAATCATTTTGTTCAAACTCCTTTTCCACTTGTATCATCGTAGGCTCTGATTTTTCTTTTGAAGTGCTATCATCTTCCTTTTGCCTTTGTAGCTTGTCTTCTACAAAGATAACATCCTTACTGATTATAACTTTGCGGATAATGGGATCCCACAAATGATATCCCTTCACACCATCAGCATACCCCAAAAATCTACATTTTTTGGATTTTGGATCCAGCTTTGTGATTTATTAGGCATTGTAAATCATGTACACAGTACTTTCAAATGCATGGAGGTTTGAATAATCAACTAGCCTGCCAATGCATATCTCTATTGGAGTTTTAGCTCAAATGCAATTGACGGAGATCAATTCACCAAATAATAGGCGATATTGACTACTTTTGCCCAGAAAGTTTTCTTTAGGTCCACAACTCTTAACATTGCCCTTGTTTTTTCTAACAAAGTTCTGTCCATCCGCTCTGCCACTCCATTTTGTTGAGAAGTGTACACCATCGTGAACTATCGTTTAGTTCCTTCTTTCTTGCAGAAGTCTTCAAATTCATTACTTGTATATTCTCATCCATTATCTATTCTGAAATGCTTGATCTTCTTTTCAGAATCAAGTTCTACTCCTGCTTTAAAAGCTATGAAGGTTGAAAACACATCTGCCTTCCTCTTGATAAGGTACACTGAACATCTCCTAGAGTAATCATTAATGAAAGAAACATACTTTAATTAGGGATGGAATTGGTGCTTGCCATACATCAGAGTGAACCAATTCTAGAATATCTTTGCTTCTAGAATTTGATCTTTGATATTTAAATGATGTTGCTTACTTGTAATGCATTATTCACATAAAGGAAGTGACACCTTTGTTAGTCTTGAAAGTAGCTTTTGCTCAATAAGGATTTTCATTCCTTATTGTGATATGTGTCCAAGTTTATGGTGCCATAACATTGCAAAATTTGAACTACTTGAGGTAACAGATGCCTTTGCATATTGCAAAGTCTCTTCTTTCAGCATATATAAATCTGTACATATTTTATCTCCTTTCATCACCAAAAGTGCTCTATGGAACACCTGCATGATTCCCTTCATACTTTCAATTTTACTGGCACTATCATTCAACATCCCATAGTATAATAGATTTTTCTTCAAACCCTTCACATGTCGCACGTCTTGAATTCAATTTGATGGTTCCAATGCCAACGATCTCAAAGGCATGATATCTCAAAGGCATGATCATTACAACTGTACATAGATTGTCTTGAGATAGGTTCATAATAATGGAACCATTCTCTTTTAGAGGTCATGTGATATGTGGCTCTCAAGTCAATAAGTAATACATCTGCAAATTTTTTTCTACCTTCCATAATCATTTATGCTTTACAATTTCCATCATCTGAAGTGTTTGCAATATTTCCTTGAGGATTGGAATTTTTAGATAAATTCCAACAATCCCTCATCAAGTGACCTTTCTTGCCACAGTTGTAGCACTTTAAATTCTTCTTACTTCTAGACTTTCATCTACCATGGTTGTAACTCCAACTTTGGCCACGTTCTATTGATCTTCCTCTAATCACCATTAAAGCCTCCGTTTATTATAGATTTACTTGTCTGTCTTCCTTATTCTTGCACTGATTTTCTTCTTTCAGAATTGCAACTGCAATTTCATTGAAGACTAAATAATTTGCAAGGATGTTTTTTGTCAAGTTGATGATACGAATCTGGTGGACTTTGAAGTAGAAGCTCAATATGTTCTTATGGCTCTATTTTATAGCTTAGAGATCTGAGTTGAGAAAATAGAGTGCTCAATGTGTTTAGGTGCTCCATCACTGAAGTGGATTTAGACATCCGAAGAGTGTAAAGTTTCCTTTTAAGAAAAATTTTATTGTGCGGTGATTTGGCCTCCTATAATTTGGTGAGAGAATCCTAAATTTCCTTTGTTGTCTTCTTCTCTTCTATGCTTGACAATACTTCATCTGCTAGTGCTAAATGAAAATTTGCAATAGCATTCCCGTCCATATTATTCCATTTGTTGTCATTTGTGAAATTTGCTTCCCTTTTACTGATAGCAGTTAGACAATTGTCTTTCCTCAGGATAGGCTTTATTTTCATCTTCCACGGTGAGAAATTACTCCCGTTGAATTTTTCAGTCTCGAATTTTGCTACCATTGCTTCTATAGATAACTCCCACTATTTCACTATTTGATGTGAATAGTGCCCCAGCACCTACAATAAGTGAGTAATATCTAACTTATTTTTTATTGTGGAGGATCAAACTATTAGTGGCAACCACAAAGTAACCAATAAGTAGATATACACACCTAAACCCGGCTCTGATACCAATTGTTGCGAAATACGGTCGTCATACAGAGCAAAATTGCAAATAATAGATTGAGAAAATAACAATGAAAATAAAGAAGACACAAATCTAATGCGAAAAACCCCTAAATGATATGGGGTAAAAAACCACAGATAATGGTAGAAGAATTTCACTATAAGAAATTAGAAGTTTCAACTTCTCTCAATATAATAAGGAGAAACAATGAAAAATTCGCTCGATAAAAAAGGAGAAACAACTCTCTCTAAAACTCTCTAACTTTTCTAGTTCTGAAATGAATTTGGAATGAATTCTAAGCTTAAGCTAAGGGCTATTTATAGTTGAGTTTCAAGGACCAAACTATAAATAATCCATTAATTTAGGGACTAAAATAATAATTTTCCCTCGTCAGATGTCAAAGGAGGTGCCTAATTTGCTTTGACAATTTTGGTTAACGGTACCCACCTTTGACAACAAAATCTAGGATAAGCCATGTGCCAGTGATACTCTTGAATCAATAATCAATCAAGCTACATGCTTACCTCAACATAAGCTTGTCTTGGATAGATATGGATCAGAGGAGCTTGTTCCATGGTTCGAGAACCACCTTATAGTCGAGGCCCCTGCCTGTTAGGCTACCATGATTGTGGACGCCTTAGTTCTTTGCTCTAATCGAACTATTGATGACTACAAAAAGTGAGTGGAATCTGTGTCAGCACTAAGCAACTATGTGGTAGTAGCAGGGACCAAAACATAAGTTGTGGCTTATGAGGTTGATGGGTTGATGAGGTTTGAGATCGATGATGGGACGGCGTAGATGGTGGCTCAAGAACTTCATAAGCAAAGATGGTGATGTTTGGGTAGAAGAGAAATTATAGTCACATAGGAGAGTGTGTCCATAGATGTCTGACTGAGGGCTGACATAAGTGCTTTTTATATTTCCAAAGTTGCACATTAGCTTTCCATTCAATGTCAAATTGTTAAATTGACGAATGCATTTTACTGTAACATAAATTAAAGATTTAAAATTTTGGCATTGCAAATTGAATTTTTGGTATGCCAGTATAATAAAGTGTGTACTTGAGGATGGGTGAAATTGAACTCAATGTCTTGTAATGTTTTTAAATATTTTGTAAAAGGTATGTATTTTTTATGAAAGTTTGTGGTTTATAAAATAATAAGTTTGGTTGGCACACAGACACATTTTAGAGATAAATGCATATATAATCCAATAATATATTTAAATTTGAATCTCCTCCCTAATAAAAAAAAAGAAAAGAAAGTTAATATGTTATACAATATATCTTTTTTATATAAAGATCTATGGTTTACAAAACAATAGATCTGGTTGCTAATATTTTGTAATATTTTATAAAAGGTGGCTATTTTTTATGAAAGTTATGGTTTATAAAATAACAGGTCTTGTTACAAATATTTTATAATATTCTCTATATTTTTTAAAATGTGACTTCTTTTTATGAAAGTTATGGTTTACAAAATAATTTTTCTTGTAAAATAAATACCTATTTTATTTTGCAAAAGAATTATTGTATAATAATAATACATTCAATCATTAAGTGTGAGAATGAAGGAGAAATAGTGAGATTTCTCATAATATCTTTACTGAAATTTAAAATATCTTAAAATAATTTTAGTGAAAGTCAATTAAAAATTTTTATTTAAAAATAAATATTAATGTTCTGAGAACCAGGTCGGTCATTGAATTGATGAAGATAGGAGTTCAACGAACCAGAGGATTCGACTGGGTTCAATACGGTTCAACCATATTTTGTATATAATATTTAATATATATTTTAAATACAATTTTTATATATAACATTTTTAATATATTTTTTAAATGCAATTAAAAATATAGAATTTATAAATAGTCTATAAATTTTACAGAAAGGAACAAAATATGATTAAATTTAACATTGAAAAAAAAATCAATTAATTACTATAAAAATTGAGTAAGTTATATATATATATATATATACTTCCTTCTATTTATATAGAGAAAGTCAAAATTTCTCTAGGATTAAGGATGTGGTCTTTTTGTTGATTTCTTTATAAATTACCTCTAAAAAGATATTAAAGTGGTCATCGATTTTCAATAAAAGGTGATAAATGATAAGAGAGAGGATTAGTTTTTGAAATAAGACATTTTATTTGTTTAGGTTTTTAATAACAAAAAAATGTGAACTATTTACTAAAATCTCAATATCAAATTTGCATTAAAAAAATTAGCGTAAAAGTTGAAAAAAAATTTTGGAGCCAAAATTTTTAACATCAAATTCTTTATTTTACTTCTCCAAATTTGCAGATAAAAAATTAAAATTTAGAGCCAAAATTTTTGAAACCGAATTCATTTAAATAGAGATGAGTTCACAACTCTAAAATTCAATTCACAAACGCCATGGACACAGTCCTTCCTTTTGATTTGAATACAGTCTCTCAAGACTTACTTGCAACTTTAGAAGTTGTGCCCATACTTAACAATCAATTCTTAGACTTGATCTCCTTGTCATCCACTAAACAATCACCTTTTGTGGATTTTGAAACCACAGTACCACCAATTAACGTTCCAGAAGAGGCACAAAAAGGTAACAAAAAGAAAAACATCACTAAAGATGTGAAAAATATAGTTTGTATGTTCTGTTCTGAAATTGAGAAGGGTGAGTCAAATGCTTGCAATATTCATAAAGTTACAAACAATGTATCCATATCTACGAAGACAGTTTATAAAATTTAACATAATGCAAAAAATGACAATGAAGTTGATACTAGAATGAAAGGTCCAAGGAACAATCAACCTCCAAATAGCCCTGACCTTAACATTCTAGATCTCAGTTTCTTTAGAAATAAAGATTCAATCAAACACAAAGATGCTCCAAACACATTTGAGCAGCTAATTGATATTGTTATTAAAGCTTATTATGAATTCTCTACTTTTAATTTGAATAAGATGTTTTTGTCAATACAAACTTGTATGGTTGATATCATCGCGTGAAATGGAGGTAATAACTACAAAATCAAGCACATGTTCAAAAATAGCCTTATGTTAAATGATTGTTTGCCTGGTATAATTTAAGTTTATAGTCAAATGGTTAAGCAAACTGCAGCAAAAGAGCAACATCCACTGCTCAATATATTCACTGATTCTTAATTTATATTACACACATTTTTAATATGTGTGCTATCATGTAAAAATATTCACATATCCTTGTTGTACGTGTGAACTAACTAAAATGTAAAGTTGTTTATAAGAACTAACTTGTAAATGTGCACAAACCACATTTTGTTATAGAAGCTTGCAAACAATCTTGCAAATATGAGCACCAATCTTCAAATTTTCTAGTTATCTCATTAATAGAAGTAGCAAAACACGATTAAATTAACATTTGTGACTAAATTTCACTATATGTGCACACTTAAATGTTAAGTTTAAGCTTTTTAGTGAAATTTAATTTGTGCACATAATGTACTTGAATCTCACATTTTTTTAATGCACGGTACAATCAATTTTTGAACATTGAATGTCAACTACAATACTTTTTGTCACTTTTTTGAAATACTTTCAAAATCAATATTTAATCTATAAACCAAAGTAGGGGCATATTAGACCTTTTACTTTAGCATTAATTCCAAAGTTATCCTATTAGAAAAAATTCTCTCTCTCTATCTATCTATCTATCTATCTATATAAATGAATATTATAATTTGCAGCAATTTTATATATATATAAATGAATATTATATTATTGTATTATAACATGCCTTGCACTAAGGGTTCCGCAATTTGCAGATAATGGCCTCAGCTTCCATTTGGCTTCAATTCTGTATTTCCTTTGCTTTATAGCAACCTTGCTTCTTGATACTAAAACTCAAGATTTGAAATTATAAAGTCTCCTCAAACCTCGATTTGTCTCTCTATCTTTCTTTATTATATTTGTGGCCAACTAGTTCATCTTCAACCTTCTCTCTTCCATTTCATTTTCAGTAAAGAAGTTAAAAAACTTTTCACCTCTTCAACTCTTTCATGGTATTAAAATTCATACCCACTTTAAATCTCTTCAAGTCCACTGAGTTAACAAGCCTTTTTAGTTAAGATCTCTTAAACCCTTGTCAGAGGCTTGTGATCTATATATGCTTTTTCCTATTAAGCAGGCTTCCGATCTATGTCTTCTTTTTTCAATTAAGCAAGATGTTTGCTTTCTAAGCTTCTCATATCTTCTTTCTTTTTTATGTTTTTTTTTAATCAAACTATAATAATTACAGTCCGGGTCAGTGGTTTTTATTTGGTTCTTGTTGGTTCTCTTCGATTCCCACTGGTTCATTAACATCCCATTTCTAGTAACCAATCCAAACCGAACGACAGTTCAATTTTCGATTAAACCTGTTGAACTGTCCAATCTGATGTTCAAAACCATGATAAATATAATACTTTTAGATTTGATTGGATGTTTTTTGAATAGATAGATACATATAGATTGTATCTAATTGAAACACTGCTATTTTTTTATAATATTTGATGACATAACAATCAAATCAGTTATAAAAATTACTTTTTTATAATATTTAGTGACATAACATTCAAATCAATTGTAAAGATCAAAATGACATAGAACGTTTAACCTTAACATTTCATAAAAGATAAGCTAAATGCTAAAAAAAACTGTCAACTATCAAAGCAACTAATTTTATCAAATAGACCTGTAAATATAAATAATTAAGCTTTTCAAATTTACTTTCTAAAATGGCATCGAGGCATTCAATAAATATTAATATCCTTCCATATTTTGATTTTACATAATTAATTAACACTGACTTTTCATGGTTGATCATTTATTCAATTCATAATTAATAAAATAATTATCTTTCCATATTTAATAAGAACTCAAAATTGAAGAAGTAATCAAAATTGTCTTCTAATTTCATGTTTTTCAAATTGCAATTTCATATTAGATTAAAAATTAACTAATTGGTGAAAAATTCGGCTAAATTTGCTAAAATTAGAAATTCGCAATAAAACTTACAAAAGAATTTCTAAAATTTCAATAACACTTTGCTTTTTTTATCATAAGACCTAGGAAAGATGGTAATAACGAATTAAAAGCAATAAAACTTCCCAAAACGCAATAGAAAATTGAACACCAAGCCAAACTTACCGAATTAAGTAAGCTAAATACAATCAAGTTGAGAAAGCTTCAGTAGATAAAACTGATTATAATATATGATGTGTATATACTCTACATTCAAACATCTAAAGCATCAATGCCTATGAAATGGGTATCAAGAACACACCGCACCAGCAACAATAGTGAGTCTCTCCATATAACAACTACATTAGGTGCTCCCATCCTCCGCAAAATATCTGAATCAAAATATCTTTTGAACGAGTTGTAGCGTGCTGGCGTACACGAAAAAAGAAGCTATCCTTCTGACTCAGCCTGCAAGTCTGAAAAAAGTTGTTACAGTGATGCCACGACAATAAAGTATAATCAAATTAACTTGAAATGAGATTACAGAACATAAAATTTAAAACTGAAATTTGGAACAAATAAAAATAGACTTATTCTTTAGTGTCAGTGTCAGTAAAAATGTTTATCAAACAAGAGAAAATACAGGCCAAATGAAATCATTCAGTCCCTACGTTAAGCAACCAATAGAATCCCAAAAAGTGTATTGCATACCAAACAAGTTGAATACTGTCCAAATTAAGTAAGGTCAAGAAGCCTACTCCTACCGTACTACTACGGAAAAATAAATCATTTCTTGAACAAGACCAATTGGCTTATAATAACTAAACTAAGATTAAACTCCCAATTAAGTCATTACTCATGAAATTCAATTCCCCGACATCCAAGACCAGGATATTTTATGTTCTCAGTCTTGTTCCTCATACTAGAGCAATCATCACTCCAAATAACAAATAACCTAGTCTTGTTAAACCTTTAAAATATTATAAAAAATGTTAAAATTATCGTGTTTGGATGACAACAAAAGTTGCTGAGGGAAGTAGCATAACTGTTGCAATAAATGTTATTATATAATTTAAGATGTATCATCAATTTGTCTAAAAATGCAATTTTCCCACCCTTTCAGACAGGAAAGTACTTTCCTATATACACGGGATAGTAGGGCTGGTCCTACATGATCGGACTCCAACTTTCCTGACTCTAATTTTACTAATTGACTTTCTTGTGAAATTTCAGCAATCAAACACCTTCCAAGGAAAAAATACGAAAAAAGGGGCATAATTACCTTTAATTTCAAAATTGTTTAATATCTAGAACCTGAAGGAAGTTCTGTGACTTTCCCAACAGCTACTGTTTTACCTGTAAGAACCAACACTCTAATTAAAGATGAAACCTAAAGAATAGGAAATAGCATGCATCTGCCTTGCAATAAAGATATTCAGACATACCCTCAGTTCGAAGAGTGAACCGGCCAAGTTGAGGAAAATCAGCAAACGGCTCGATGCATATCATGTTATTTACCTATTAAAAAAATAAACAAACAAGGATAAGAAATAAGGATACACATTAATTAATAATTTTTTAACACCAACTTTTTATCAATTGGAAATATGAATATTGTTTATATTTGAATGTTCATCCAGCCATGAGTGTTCATATGCTACAGACATAAAAATTAATCATTATTCACCCTTGAAAGAAAAATGCTGTGAGTGCTGAATCAAATACCTGAACACAGCATACAACAACAGCACCATTCTTCACGAAGAGAACTCTCTTTTTCATAGGTTTCTTTGTTTTTGGATCAATCTGTTGAAGCAGCTCAACTATCTCACATTCCTCAACTACAGAATGAATGTGCAGAACAGCCTTATAGCCAGCTGTAAAAATTGCCTAGAAAAACAGAAAAGTATCATACTTTAGTTATCATAATCATCAGTAAGGACAACATAAGAAAAAATCAGCATAATGATTATCCACAATGAGAAGGAAATAGAAGATGAAAGATGGGCCAAAAAATTTAAACTCAACCATACATTGTCCAGCAGTTCAAGAATCTGCAATTGAGCAACAAATTCTGTAACTGCAGCTATCGGCCTTGCTGCACAATGAAAATATAAAAGAACTGTGAATAAAATAAAAGTAACGCCAGTGACCAAATGATAATAACATAAATCGCAGCACAAATCAGAGGAAAAATATTTTACATCAAACAAGCAGACACATTAATGTACATACTATCACACACAAGGTAGCTTCTTATACACACCCTCATTAGGTACTCCAATGGATCGACATACAGATCTACTTACCAACACTTGACAACACAAAACCTGCCAATATATCTTCATCATCGATTCCAGTTAATCTGATACGCAGGTTTTCTCCTGGCCCTGCACGTCTAGTCTTATTTTCATCAATGTATATGGTAACAACTTTCACCTGAGTCTGCAGACAGATATGTATACTATAAACCTCAGGCACCAGCAGAACAGCACAACAAAAAAAATTATGAAGAGAAGAACAAAGATCAACTTTAACCTTATTTGGCATGACCAGCAAGGAATCACCCTCAGCTACAGTACCAGATTCTACTTTGCCCATGACTACAGTTCCCATGTCTTTAAATTTGTCAATAATGGGCATCCTGCAAGTTTCAAAATTAAGATTAACAATAGCTCATGGATCAGGAAAAGCAGTTCACATCAATCAACTACATGAAGTCCAAAATGATAAAAAAATTCTTCTCCATAGCACATAGTTAAAATTCAAATATGTCAGGCAAAAAAACTCTTTTAACTAATAGAGTAGCATTTTTACTTTCAACTCTCATCAGGGAAAAATAATGTCACTCGCACTCACAGCAATGCTCTTATAGTTCAATTTAAAATTTAACAATTACATGTTAAAAAAAAAAAGAAAAAGAGTGAAGCTTAATTAACTTAAATCTTCAGTGATGCAAAATGAAACAAAAAAAATGGAAATTCTGGAATAATAAAACAAATGATACATCAGTTTTCAATTACTCAGACAAAGGCAAACAGAAATACAACCAAGCTCTTATAGCAAATATAAATAAGAATGATCAACGATTTAGAAAGCACTGAGGATTGACCGAGTAACACTAAGAACATAAGATTGGGCTTGTTAATAAAGTAATGATAAAACCAAAAAGAACCAAAAGAATTAAAACATGCACTAGGTTAAGCTCAAAAGTCGAAACAAACACCAATGAGCTTTGACTCGATGGTACTGCAGGTGTCCCCAGAGTTATGAGGTTGCGAGTTACCAAGTTCAAATCCCAAAGTCAAATTAAACCAAAGGGAAAAAAGAGAGAGAGCAACAGCTAGAGGAAAGAAAAAGAACAAGAATGAATCTCACCTGAAAGGACCTTTTGGATCTCGTAGAGGAACTTCAATAGCATCAAGAGCTTCAAAAAGACATGGGCCATTCCACCATGGACATACATTCCTATCCATTCTTGTTTTCATGTTTGTACCAAACAGACCAGATATTGGTAGGAACTGGACATCTGCAAATTTAAAATAAGAACAATGTCCAAACAAAAATAGTAAAAAGAAATCAGATAATCTTGTAGCTCAACCATTACGTGCACTATATCATAAAAGATCAATCACTCATACGAATTCAGTTAAATTCCAACACGTCAGACATGCTTTGGAAAAATTGAGGCCAAATACACTTGTAATATAAAATCGTATATTATCATCAAATTTTAGAGAGTATTCGGTTTGGCTTGTAAGTTTGGTCAAAACTATTTTTAAGTAGAAACTCAAGTAGAATGGAGGTTGGTTTGGATTATAAATTAAAAAAAAATAATTAAAATAAGTCAAAAGTCATAAGCACCTGTTACTTCTGATTATCTACTCATTTTAAAACAACTATTTGATTAAGTAAAAGACTATATTATCCTAATAAGCTTCAAAAATACCAATACCATCATCATTTTTAATGAACTTTTTGAGTTTCTATTTAATTGAAGTATCCTTTTCTTTAACTGTAATGAATTAACTAACTTTTAAATACCTATTAACCAAACACACTATTTAAAAACAACCATTTACCAAACACTTTAACTATTTACTCTCTCTATCCTATTTGGTTTGCATGGTTTGACAAAACACGCATATTACGAATTCAGTCAACAAAAATCATTTTGCCCATTTTATCCATTTTACCCTTAACTCATTAAGATATTAATAAGAGATTCGTTTAATGACAATCATAAAGACTATTATGAGAAAAATAAATTTTTAAGCATATAAATTTAGAAACCTCGTAAACATTTTGAGACATCTAAAGAAAAGAATAATAAGCAAATAAAATGGGAAGAAGGGAGTAATTTTTAAATTAACTGGTAAAATAAAAATACATTTTAAGTTAAAAATTAAACGTTAATAGCCAATCCAAACCAAACCCCCACTTAAAAGAAGGAAGGTTACTTATGCTTGTAATTTTTTTTTTTTGGGTTAATTCTAGAACAATTAAGAAAATATATTCCTAATGTCTAATGAATTAAAAGGTCTACATAAACATGTTCAAGAAAAAAGAAGGAAAACAAGTTATCTTTAGAATGAGCAAATATTTGCTCAATATGACATTCATTTAGGAAAAGGTTGTTAATCCTGTGCAACATATAATATATATATAGATCATGAATTTGCTCAAACTGTAAGAATCATAGAAGCACTGCAAGGCAATTTTCCAATATCATCCTAATTCATTCTATTGAGCATCATTCACACATTCCATCAACTACTTAATGTTACCCTATAGTGAAAATGTATTAAATTTTAACACATCTACCCAGTATCAAATAAAAATTGAATTATTAAAGAGAAAATTGCATCCCAATTGAAACATAAAAAATTATAGGAATAAAAATTTGTTCAATAGGCCAAATTCATCAAATAAAATTTCACCAATACCTTTCTTCACATTGTAGCCTGAAGCCCTTAGAAATGGTGTCATCTTTGATTCAATTTCATCATACCTGCGAAGAAAAATAAATACTCGGATACAGAAAGTACAAGAAAATAAAGCCAAGTGAGTAGTGAACCAGGTTCATGTGCAGATCCAATGAAGTCAACCCAAGAAGTCTATTCTACTGGTTACATGGTGGAAGCACATAACATAAAACACTTCTTGTGCAAGCATGCAAATACCTTTCCTTTGACCAATTGACAGTGGTATCATCCATTTTATTAATAACAACAAGAAGCTTAGACACCCCCAATGTCTTTGCAAGCTGAACATGCTCACGGGTCTGCCCACCTCTCTCATACCCAGTTTCAAATTCTCCTTTCCGAGCAGAAATCACCTAATTAGATGAAAAGATAGAGAGATCTATCAAAAACACACAAGCAGAACTCTCAAAATGACAAGCAGGAACAAATACCATACCAGTACACCAATATCAGCTTGAGATGCTCCACTAATCATATTTGGTACATAACTCTTGTGACCCTGAAGATATAATGAAAGAAAAATTGCAAATGGTTCCAAGAGAAACAGAATAAAATGAAGCATAAAAACAGAAACTGATAACAATAAGAAGAGAACCACATTATATAATTTTTTTTTTACTACAGGGAAAATTGTACATCTACTCATACAATATCAGAATGCATGCGTACATACATAAGGAACTACAGACATTTTATTTCAGTATAAAATGGTTATCAAGAACAACCATATCGCTAAATCAGCACCATAAATAGGGAACATGATGCAAACTTGATTCTCAGATTAGATATAGATTCCCATCTGCAAGCCTCATCCCCCATTTTTCAAGGATAGTTAAAGCATCCATTCAGTCAAGTTTCATAAGTTATGTTGGCCAATTGAAAATTGACGATTGTATTGAATACATTGTTGGTGCCCGCCTCAGCTGCATGCATATATTGCCAAACTTTAAGAAGATGTTAGCCTAGTGCCTTCAAAAGTTCTTCTACATGCCAAAACCAATAGGAAGGATGCATGTGCACATATCAACAAGCATGTAAAAGAGAATGCAATTCAACTGCCTATGAGAACATGCAGCGAAAAAATAGTTCTTTCCAGAACTACGCTCCTCAAAGAATAAATGTCATGCAAATTATGCTTTTTGGACATACTTTGATTAGCTAATCCAGCAAACCTGATTCAGCATAGCAACTTTAAAATATAAAAAATCAGAATAAATATTTTGGACATAAGGTTTGGAGATATAATCTCTTACAGGTGCATCTAAAATTGTAAATCTAGTTGTCTCTGTTTCAAAATGTGCTCGTCCAACTTCAACTGTTTTACCCTACAATCAGCAGCTCACATCCAAATTGTTAGCTTGCAGTTTGTAAATCAGTCCTTGAAAAAGATGAGCGGTAATAACAAACTGCATCAGAAAGGAAGTAACAATATATAGCCTCAGAAAAAAAATTGCAAAGAAAATTAGAAGGCTACCTTAACCCTCTCCTCTTCATTAGTGTCCATAATATACGCCATATACCTGACACAGGGAAGCAAAATTTATAAAATTATTGAAAGTAGATGACAAGTGAACAATTAAAACGCCCACATTATGTGAGCAAAAAAACTAGAACATGTATCAAATTATTGAGCTGGAAATGTAGCCGAATTTCCACAGTATCAACAAGTTGAGAACAGGAAAAATGGCAGAGAATTTCCTAGTTATGAAGATCTTCAGCAATGAATTCGAGAGCAATAAATTGGATCTAGGATAGTATGAGATTCTGATACAAGCATCTATAACAAGTATGAACAAACTGAAATATGTGGAGATGTATGTGCAATTACCAGGACAATAAGCACATGACACAGTCAAAAAAGATATCCAAAAATTCGTGAAATCAGTTTACACAAATGAGTCTTTTGTACACGATTTTATGATGATAAAAATAAAACAACCATTCTCTTCTCAAATAGAAATTTTTTTAGCATAAGTACATTAACTCGACTGCAGTAGCACCTCTACCCTAAAACTTAAAACTATGATTGGTTCAACTACTAAATGTTTCAAAACTAGAAGAAAGGAGTAGTGAAGTTAGAAGTTAAAAACCTTAGTTTGTTCAAATAATTATTTCCAAGATCATGATAATTGAATACCAAATCCAGGTCGCGAACAAGCTTCTGATCGGCTAGTTCATGCATCCAAAATCTACTATATTTCAGTGTTAGTTACATGCCAGATTCAACACGCAATTTTCATCTCTTTGCAGTTTTCTGCAATAAATTGTTTCCTTTTCCAAATTAAGATGCGAAATATATAAAACATACATGTCAAAAACAAATGCAAAATCATCAAAAAATATAGCTTGAGCTTAACACAGAAAAACTAGTATTGTTTTAAGCTGATCAATGTATTGATACACCAACAAAAATCAGTTTCTAAGTCCAAATATCCAAATAAAGAATAAAAGCTCTTACCAGCTTTCTCTACTTTTATCCTTAGCTTCTTTCTCATATTTTTGGATTGTACGATCATCAACCTGGCCGCTTAGGAAAAGTATCTGACCTCCAGTTGTGGACTTGCCAGCGTCTGCAATTCAAACACAACATGACCCAGATATAATCATGGAAATAACTAATATTTTTTAAGAAAGATGATTCAAGTAATCAAATGCAAAATAATGTTCTATATTTACAAATACACAAAAAAGGAAGAAAATGAGCCTCTTAAAAACCTATAAACAATGATTACACCACAATTTTACCACTGGCAAGTGAAATGACAAAAATATCAGTTTTTGTTAATAATAATGAAGATTATGAAGATTAAAGCAACTTAAAACGTGTCCAATAAGATATTGATGAACATGCCAACCTCAGATACATGCAAACCATAGTCTTAAACAATAGCAATTATGTAATGATTTCTTGGATTTTTGTTATATTCGTACAATTTTGCGACAGTTATTAGGAAGAAACAGTGAAACAGGCTGTTACAAACATTACAATCCCCATTGGCCATTGCAATTTGTTGTTATAGCCACTGCACTACATGCAATACCCCTCCATTGCAACCTAAATTTTAAATAATAAATTAAAAGAAAATCAACTGCAAAGATTTTTGATTGAACATAATTGCAATTTAGAACCTTTATCCAAATAAATACAGGAACCACAAAGAACTTATTATAGCAAGAATACACTCCTCTTAAACAATCAATTATTCTAAAAAGCTGTAAGAAAGCAGCAAATGAGATAATAGAATATGTACGAACAGTCCAAAAAAATTGAAGACAGGATTTAGCACTTATTGGAACAACCAAATATGACAGCATAATACAGTGAACAGACTGAACCAACACTAGTTGCTTAGCAGCCAACAGGATTACATAACAGTTCAGTGGACAAAAAAAAATAAAATAAACTTCATGATATTGAATCTTAATACGGAAAATTCATTAAGTCAATCAACCTACCAACATGCCCAATAAAAACCACATTCAAATGCCGCTTTTTATTGTCCTCTTCCACATCATCTGGTATTTCAACATCTACAGAAACTTCCTTGTCTTTTACTGTAAGAACAGACCAAAAATAAATATAGGAAAGCTACAAAGAAACAAGTTGAATATTGCAACAAGTTTAAAATGAAAAGAAAAAAGAAAATAAGAAAATAAAATTAAAAATTGTACCTTTCAACTCAGCCTGTTCTTCCGTAGGTTTTAAAGTAATATTATCTTTTGAATCTGAAAATAAACAAAGTTAGACTTCTCAAGCAAAGACTCAATTGATACTCCACTAAAAGATATCGTATTTCCATAACACACTAAAAAGAATATGAATAGCCATACTTTACACTTTCTTTTTTGCAAACAAAACAAGGGATGCATTGACAATGATTGATTATTCAAAGACACTAAGATAGAAGCAACTCACTATGTTTTCTTTTTTCTTCTCAGAGTTGTTTAAGAGAGAGACGTAGGTTTATGCAGTTACAGACTCATCTTACAGCAGTTACGGACTCGTTCTTCATAGTACGTGTGCATCTCTATTTAAAATTTAAAATTAAAAAAAAATAGAAGCAATTCATTCTTTTAAATATAGCATGGTTGTGTGTGAGGAGAGGGAGAGGGAGAGGGAGAGGGAGAGGGAGGAGGCAACAAGGAACAAAGGCGAAAAATGCAAAGGGAATACAAGAAATTGACAACACAAGCTCTTTTGCCATCTAATCTTGGCTAACTAATCAAAAAGACATTCCGACTCACATGGAGAAAGAAAGGAGAGGAAGGAGCAGTAATTTATCAATTCATGCAATGGTAAAGGGCAGAAAGTTCACCTATTAAATTGCATGTTGTTGAGGTGAATGCCAGAAAAAGAAACAAATAAATAAAACAAATAAAACTAAATTTAACTTCCAAAGGAAAACTATGCCATGGCAAAATCTGCCTCTGTCAAATATAAGTTTCAAGGTGAGTAACATATTGCATCTGAATAACTTCAAGTCATCACAGAAAAGGTTAGCATGCCATGCGTAAGGAGGGGAATTCACAAATTACATAAGAAACTTGACCATTCTTCATCAAGTTTTGGAAAGCTGACAAAATCAGCAATTGGATACAATTCACAATAATTTGATTATACTTAGAATTCAAATTGCTGCCTAGAAATCAATAATAACAAAGGTGGAAATTTTGAATGATTCCTAATCATTACCTTTTCGCTTTCATAAATCAAATTTAATAGTAAGCACCCTCCAAAATTATATCCCTAGCATTTAGCAAAATCTTTAAGTTCTGACATAGATATTATAATTGCAAGAGTTCAAACCACTAATTTGATTACCACCAACCTTCCTCCATATTATCCACCTTCTCCGCTTCTTCTGGCAGTGCATCTTCTGTACTAACCACCCCATTACTCTCTTCTGCTAGGATTTAATCAAAGCATCCAATATAAGATTGCAAAACAAAGTAAAAAGCAAAAAGTTTCACAAAAGATAGTTATTAATTGTTAGAATATGCGCATTGAGTTACTAATAATTCCACCTGTTGAGTCAAGCTGTAGTTCCCGAATCTCAGCTTCAATATCTATCATTAAATCAAAAAAATTCTCAAACAAGTTAAGCACAACCAATTTTCAAATTTAATCCAAAAAAAAACCCTAACAACATAAAAAGAAACAATGAATTGAGCTTCTCAAATGCAAATGCGTCCAATAATTTTGCTAAAGTTGATTGAAGCTCAATGAGAACTCCACAATAATCATAACTACAAAGAGAAACTACTTACTGATTCCCTCTAGAAAATCAAAATTCTATAAAATCAAATGCTCATAAACAAAGATAACAACTAAAAATCAACTAACAGTATATCCATCAAATGAAATTCAACAGGAACTTCAATAAGTACCAAAGAGAAACTTTAGATCGGAGCATAGATTGCAAGTGAAAATAAATCAACTTCGAATCAGCAGATCCATACAAGATAACGAAAATCAAAAAAATTTCATAGATTCAAAGCCTATAATTACAAAAAAAAAAAAAGAAATTATTAGAAGGCAAATTTGGGATTTACCCATGGTTGGGAGATTCGAGCAGTGCTTGCTAGGTTTTTGCTTGAAAGAGCGACCGTAAATGAGAAGACGAGAGAGAAAGGCGCGTATGGATAGTTCGCTTTTCTGAAGCCACTTAGCGTAGAGTCTACAAATTTATTGGTGCGTAAAAAAAATATATTTATAGTGTGAATGGCTTTTGCCCAGTAGGGATCAGCATAGCTAAATTCTATTAATTCAATTAAATTAATTCAGTTAATTAAATAGATAATAAAATTAAAAATGTTTTAATTTTTATTTTGATTAAACAGTAATTAATAATTTTAATTAATTTTTATTTATATTAAAATCGATTAATCATAAATTTCGGTTAATTCAGTTGGTTAATTAAGTTTTCATTTTCTTTAACTTTGATTTGATTAATAATCAAAATTAATTTGGTTAAAACAGTTCAATTAAATTTGGTTAAAATATTAATTCGGTTAAATTCAATGAAGTAAAAAAAATTTAGTTAATTAATTTCAGTTAAAAATTTATCCAAATAGACTGAATTAGTCGAATACTCACCCCTAATCTAAGGTATGTAAGTTTTGGTTTGATCCTAGACAAAAGAGTAAGTGCCCTTATCAAGTTATTAGTGGCTATTATGCGTGTAGGTATATTTATATATTGTTAATCATAATTATTGTAATTGAGTTATATTCTATTTTGCACACCAAAACATAATCTAATAACAAGTATATATATAACCCGACAATAGATTTGAGTTTGAATCTCCCTCCCCCGATATTAAAAAATATATTTTTTTTATTTGAAGAAGGTTACATATTTGCAACTCTATAATGAAGTTTAACTAAAACTAGGGCTAGGATTGTACATGATTCCTGGATAACTGTGCTGTGCATGATTTCTGGATAATCGAACAAGAACTAAGATGGGAGACAAAAAGATTTATATGTTTGTTCTTGCTAAGACCGAATTGGAATTAAATTGAAACCATATTGGATCTGAACTAAACTAAAACTAAATGGAAAACCAATTAATAGTACATCTTTTTCATTTTTGATATATTATTTAATTTAAAAGGTAGAAACGATTATATTTTTATTATTTAAATTAAAATTTATATTATATTATATTTTTAAAAATATTATATATTTTTATTATTTAAATTAAAAATTATATTATATTTATTTAGTAAATATTAAAATAATGTGATGCTCTAAGACGGTATTCAGTAATAGCTTTTTAAGTAGAATTTTTAGTATTTTGACTCGTCAAAATCAAGGTTGTCAAAGTCGCATTTTTACCTGAAATCGGTGAAAGGCATACAAAATTGGAACGTAAAATCTAATCGTAAAATCGTAAGATTTTACAAACTACCTAAAATAAAGTAACATAGCTCCCATGCAAATTTATAACAAGTCAAAGAAATAAAAAAGAGATAATATTGTCATAATATAAACCAAGTTCACCACACAATTAAAAAAATAACATAAGAATTCATAAGTGAAGAAAAATACTAAATAAAGATGAACTAGAAGACTAGAAATAGTCGTTAGCACTTCTTTGAAGACTACCACCCTCCATATCATCATCATTCAAATTTTCATCACCACCAAATGCGATGCCTATATCATCACCACCAAATGCATTACCTATATCATTACCATCCATGTCATTACCATCCAAATTAAAGTCATAAATTTGGAAATCATCTCTTGCTTCATGACTCTCTATGAATGCAAATTCATTTGATACTTTCTTTCCACCACTTTCTTCTTCATCTATGTTTACAACACTTGTTGGTTGCTTCCAAGAACATCCAACCAATAATTATTTATTACTAATGGTGAATCAAGATTATCTTCTTCAGCTATCCAGTCATCATCAGATGGTAATTCTTCAAAAGATGTTGGCTCATCATAAGGTTTAGCTTTTCTATCTTTCAACTTCAAATTGTACATTACAAAAACCAAATCATTCATCTTCTTTTGATGCAAGCGATACCTTTTTTTTGTATGAATCTATAGAGGTAAACAAGGTGAATAAACAACATTAGATAATATATATATGTAAAAAAAAAAATCAAATAGTAGTTTCATTAACAAATATTATTATTACCATTTCAAATGCACTCCAATTACGCTCACAACTAGATGAACTACAAGTCAAACTCAAAATTTAAATTGCAAATTTTTACAACTTAGGACATTCATAACCATAAGAATCCCACCACTTAGCTGGAGGTTTCTTGTCCCTAGCTAACTTTGTAGCTTCTATGCCAAATAAACCTTTTGCATCCTTAAAAGATTCAAATTGTAGATCTATTTTGCATCTCTCCAATGAATCCAGCACCATTCTTTCAAGGCAAGTATATAGTCCAATTTAAATTTCAGCATCAACTTTAAAATTAGGACTATAATGGTATTGTGGGTTCAAGTAGTAAGCTGCTGCATGCATAGGCTTATGTAATTGAAGCTCCCATCTTCAATGATTTTCCATACAGGTTCATAGCTTTTAAATGAAAAAAAAAACTGAATTAGCTACATTTAAAATATAAAATTAGATTTTATATCAAAAAAACAAATTCAGTTTGTTTACCTTCTTTTGACATTATTAAAATTGGCTTGTATCTTCTCTTTTGCACAATCCATCTCTTCATAAATAAAACCATAGCCAGTTTCTCTTTTGAATCCACTAATCTAAGCACTTTGATGAGAGGATATGCAGCTTTAAGACATGAAACAATATTTTTCCAAAATCTAAAATCCAAAACCATGTATTGCACTCGCTTCCCATCTCGTGTTGATGCAAACTTACTAGCTCTCCACATTTTTGAAGTGAACATGGACATTAAAAATCCTTTTTGATCATTAAGGTATCCTAAGGTCAAATAAGCAGTGGCAAAACGAGTAGCAGCTGGTCTAATCAAGTCTCTACCTTTAGTGAAATGCCTCAGAATGGAAATCAGCAAAGGTCTTACATAAATATATGCTGAAATCTTTCTTGCTTTGGCAATTGTTGCCTTACTAACCGTTAACTTCTTCTCAAAATCCTCTAAAATCAAGTCAATGTAGTGTGCAGCATAAGGTGTCTAAAATAATCTTTTCCTTTTCTCCATTAATAATTCATCAATAGCTTTATAATTGACAACATTATCAGTAACCACTTGCACAACATTCTCCTCCCCTATTTTCTCTACTATTTCATCTAACATTTCAAAAACTTTATCTACAGTTTTAGATATGTGCGATGTATCCAATGATGATAAAAAAATGGTTCCCTTTGGACTATTAGCCAAGAAATTGGAAATTGAACGTCTTTTCTTATCAGTCCATCCATCAGATAAGACAAAACATCCTGTTTTCTTCCACTCTGCTTTATACTCCTCAAGTAAATCCATTGTGCGGTTTACTTCCTTTTTCAAATACTTTTCTCTAATCTCATGATAAGTAGGAGGTTTGAATCCAATGCCATAACTTCCAATTAAGTTAAAAAATTTTATGAATTCATGATTTTTCATACAATTAAAAGGAATTGCACTTGTGTAAAAAAAACCTAGCTATTTGTTGGCAAGCTTCTTCCCTTAAATCTGTTTTCATCATTTGATTAATAGTTGTTTGCTTGCTCTCGCTTTCATTGAGTTTTCCTTTGGAAAAAACCCCCATACCATTGTTTCTCTTTAAAACTGGTTATTCTACATTGTGAGACATATCATCATCCAAGCCAAAAATATCCTTTCTTTTTTTTTGTGAAGCTTCTACTAGTTTGGCTAAGACTCCTAACATTTGCTTCTTAACTTCCTCAGGTACAATTAAGCATGGTTCAACATCCTTACGAGTTCTGGCTAAATGGTGTTTAAAATGATAAATTCCTCCCCTAAAAATTTTATTGCAATGTTTGCATTGAACTCTTTTAGAATTGTTATCCACATCAATACCATGCACCCAACCAATATCAGACCTACTTCCTGACGCATTCCTCCTACTACTATTATTACTATTTCTCCCTCCCTTAGACCCGATCATATGTGACATTCTTTGTTTCATACAATTACAAACAATAAACCTTTTAAAAAATTGAAAGAACAACAATGAATAATCACATAAATGAGACAATAATGTAATAAAAGAAAAAAAATATGAATAATACACATCTCAGCTAGTTTATATACAATTACACAAAAAGATAATAAACTTAAAAAATAGAAATATTAAACAATAAAAAAAAAACAAAAGAGAAAAGAGAAACAAATAATAATAACTATAATTATTCTACAAGTATTAAACAAAAGATAAAAAAACAAAAAAGAAATTAAGAAGAGGAAAAGAAAAATTACAGCAAGTGTTAAACAAAAAGAAAAAAATAGAAAAAAGAAAGAACGAAGAAGGAGGAAAGAAGGTAGTATTAAACAAAAAGAAAAAATAATAAAACTGAAAAAAGAAACAACAAAGTAAAAATTACTGCAAGTATTAAACAAAAAGAAAAAAATAAAAAAAAAGAACAAAGAAGGAGGGAAGAAGGTAGTATCAAACAAAAAAAAATAATAAAACTGAAAAAAGAAAGAACAAAGTAAAGATTACTGCAAGTATTAAACAAAAAGAAAAAATAGAAAAAAGAAAGAACAAAGAAGGATGGAACAAGGTAGTATTAAACAAAAAGAAAAAAATAATAAAACTGAAAAAACAAACAACAAAGTAAAAATTACTGCAAGTATTAAACAAAAAAAAAATAGAAAAAGAAAGAACGAAGAAGGAGGGAAGAAGGTAGTATTAAACAAAAAAATTATAATAAAACTGAAAAAAGAAAGAACAAAGTAAAAATTACTGCAAGTATTAAACAAATAGAAAAAAAGAAAGAACGAAGAAGGATGGAAGAAGGTAGTATCAAATAAAAAGAAAAAAAATAATAAAACTGAAAAAAGAAAGAACAAAGTACCTGGATAAGGAAGGACCTGTTCATTCGGCGCTCTACTTTTCTGTGACAGGGAAGCGATCTGCTTTGGTGTGATAGATTTGCTTTGCGTCTGTTAGGGAAGGAGATGTCCAAATAATTCTCCAAATTTGTTTGAAACGGAAGCGTTTTGGGTTCAGGCTTGCTGTATTTTTGGCCCATAATTAAACACAACATATTTTGTACTCTCCATATGAAAACGTCCGAGTTTACCGAGTTTACTATGATTTCACACCGATTTGATCAATTTTCGATTTTGCATCTGATCCAACTCATTTTCAAGAAGTTGGCTCGTAAAATCGTGCGATTTTACAAGTTGAAATGCTATTTTGACAACATTGGTCAAAATGCTTCACGCTACTTAAAAGGTCATTGGTAACAGTGACATAGCCAGAAATTTCAGCTAGGGGTCCGACTAAAATTATATTTCACAAAAGTTGTCACACCCTACCTCACTGTAAGATATGACATGTCCCTTTTCATTTAGTTCATGTGTTGTTATTTCATACATAAACATTAATGTTTCCATAATCCCTTTATCCTCATTTAATTTAACTAAGAAATTTTGGAGTTCACAATTTTCCTCAGAAGAATACAATAATATATCAAATAAATATTTATTCATATAACAAATTAGATACATAATTATCTAAAACAACTATAGCTCAAAACAACAAACTTTGGAGGGTAGTAAGTATTGTAGTCAATATTTGAGTTGTCTAAAACTATTGTTGTTTTATATTTTGCAACTAACTTGAAATTTTCAACTTAAATATGCCATAATCAGATCTTAAATCAAATAGATCATATCTTAAACTTGATACTAAGTTATACAGATCATTCATATTATGGGAAGTTGTAGGTATATTGCAAGTTGTTTATCTATCATTTTCACAATAGGATCTGGTTCTTAATCATCAGACTGTGTATCATCTATATCTTATCCTTCCCTTTGGAGGTTAAAGCTCTTTCTATATTATCCAGAGTCATCATAGGTTAGGAACTTAGGCAAGCAAGTACACAACTTCTTCAAATAAGATTTGGAGTAAGGTTTGCTAGTGAGATACATTTCATCTAAGAGATTGATGTTATAGAGCTGGAAAATAGGAGTGATAATTTTTCCAAAAGGTAGGCAAATACACTTATCTTTAATTTTATTTATATAGAAGATAATGGAAGTAGGAAGATTTATCTTCTGTTTTATTAAAAGCATAGAAATAAAGAATAAATCAGATCTTTTAAGGCGATAACTCATTACTTCTCTCTGAAAAATATTATGAACACAAAAGTGATTAGTGAAGTTGGAGAGAAGAGACAATTTTCTTATTCTAAGAACAAATGTTGTTTTTAACGAGTTATCATTTAAAGTAATTTGAGTTTGCTTCAATGGAGATAGAGGTTGTTCTGACTATCCTATTAGGGATTGGAGTATCCATCCCTCATTTGGAATTTCAAGGACATGAGATAGAAAATTTTCATTTATCTTGATAATCTGACCCTATTAGATTTCAAGGTATTAATACTGAGATCATATTTGAGATTGTCATAAAACAATCTTATAAAGTGAGGATATATATGAAAATCTTTAATTAGAAGGCCACGCTGGTTCTGAAAATAAAAAACATCAAGCAATCCATTATTCCCACACAGAGGCTCATCCTTAATAATCTCAAGAATAAGGATATTTTCTTTTGTCAGCAACTTATATTTTTCTTTTGCTTCTTTGCTAAATAAATAAGGGTTTGGGATATATAAGTTGGCATTTTTTTAGGATGAGTTGGATTCAAGTAGTGGGAATTGGAATCCATATTGAAGAAACAAAAAGATTTTGGACTCGGAGAAATGTGATGCTTAATAATGAAAGTGTATTGTATAAATCCAAACTTATGGTAGAATATTTAATTAGCTAAGGATATGCTGTTAGACAAACATTTCATTATCACATGTTAATTATTGGCATGTGAGGTTTGAAGTCTTTTGAGGCAAGTTTGACAATGGAGGATCATCTCAAAGCCATAATTTTATATCTCCGACAAATAAATTAACAAAGAAAAAAATCATCTCTAACTAACAGATAATTTAAAAGCCACAAATTTTATACCTCCAAAAAATAAATTAACAAGAAAAAAGAAATCATCTCCAACTAATAAATAATTTCAAATCCACAATTTTATAACCCTAACAAATAAATCAAGAAGGATAAAGAAAGATATAAATTTACAATGTCAATAATTAAATAACAAAAATATAAAAAAATAAATGTTTAGAATAAAACTTACTTGAAGTTTTCTTTCGTCAAATGGGGTTTACTATGTTAGGTGTTGTGGCGTGGAAAAGAGAAAGGGAAAGGAATAAGAAAAGGAAAAAATTTAGTCAAAAGTGTTTTCACCATTTAAAATAAGAAATTATCATATTATCCCTATTTTATAAAAAATTTTCAAGAGGGCCCATGGCCCCCCTTGGCCCCTACGTGGCTCCCTCTTTAGTTGGTAACATAAAATTTAAATTAGTTTTTAGAAGTTAGGATAATATTATTTTGTGAAAAGTTAATTTATGTAACGTTTAACTTTTAGCATTTCATGAAAAGTTATTCAAATAGTTAACCGCTAAACGTTACTAAAACAGTTAACAACTACCAAACCAGTTAATTTTGCCGAACAACCCCTAAGTGTAATTGATTGAAGTACTCTTCATGCATTAATAATGGATTTAATATTTAGGAAGAAAACTTAAATTTAACTTAATTTGTAATTTAGATATACATTTTTTCCTATATTAATTTTGTAATATTATAACTTACAAATTATTAAACAATATTATATAAATACAAGCATTGTAATTATAATTAATATTTTGATAGCGTTATAGTTTACAATTATAACTTTTCTAATTATATTTGTACTTAGTATTATATCTAACATTTTCTTCCTAATAACTAATAAAAATAGTACTTCCTCCATCCTAATTTGTTTGCATGGTTTGACAAAATAAGCATATTAGGAATTTAGTTAATAAAAATTATTTTGTCATTTTTTATCCTCACTCAGTAAGATATTAATAAAGTCTTTCATTTAATGAACAATCATAATGTTATTATAGAAAAAATAATTATTTACATAACTAAATTTAGAAATCTCGGACATCCAAAAAATGAATAATAAGCAAACAAAATGGGATAGAGGGAGTATATTATTATCAATAATATAGTTATTAATAATTAATAATTATAATTAATGACTTAACATAAACGATCAAAACCGCATAGTTTTCGTACTTGAGCTTAAGTTAATAACATTAAAATTATGTCACTCTAGTAGAGTTTTAATTATAATATAAAGTCTTAATGTTTTATCATTTAAAACAAAATAAATTATCCATCTCATCAATTATTAATTATGATTAAATAATGCACTGTAATTTTATACTATGATTATAATTATCTTATAGATGATTTCTCAAGACGCATTTGGGTATTTATAGAAGGGTATGGACTTCATTTGATTTAAAGTCCAAATAAGTATTACATAATAAAATAGACCTTATTTATATGGATAGACAAAAGATGGATAGAGCTTAATATAGGCAAAAGATGATAGAGCCTAATATAGACAACCAACTTTACATATTTTATATGATGACAAAAGGAGTTTGACTAGACAAACAACTTTACTTGAATATATTCCAATATATATGATATTTACTTGAACTGGATAAACTTCAATTATCTGATTTATATCATAATAATCATCTTTACGAAGTGGTGAGTAACTAGATGCAGTTTCATTTTCACCTTTGTCTTTTTGCGATACTTGACTATTCGTATCTTATTGTGTCTTCTTGAATTCTTTAATTGAACTAGCAGCGAAAAGGGCAACTTGCCACTTGCTTTTATCTATTAAAAAACTATATTCTTTGGATTTTTCACTAAAGATAAATGTCTTTTTGAATTGAAATATCTTTGAACGACTGAAACATAGGCTTGGGTCTAGTTGTAGTCCTTCCACCATTCATTGCTGAAGAGATACGATCGTGAATACGAGGGATATATAGTTAATTTATACTTTATGATACTCTCACATATGGAGAAATTATTAATAAAACTAATAATGAATGTTTAGCTTTATGTATACTTAAGTTAAAAGCAAAAATGAAGAGTGAGTTTCATCAAAATAGAAAAGAATTAGGAAGTATGGATATGAAAGGTTAAATCCTCATTCTGCTATAAATAAAAGGAAACATAAGAAGTCCTTATAGAATTAAAACTTTTTGAGATAAGACTTTAAGGATACCAAACCTTCTCAGAATGCTAAGAGGAATACAATTAAAAAAAAAGTTAAACGACAAATAGTATCTTACAACTGTAGAAAAGTAAGACACTATGAGTTGCAATGCAAGATGAAAGAAAAAATAAATAACTTAGATTTATCAGCTAAGTTAAAACAACAAATGATGAGTTTGCTTCTCATCGATACACAAGGGCGGAACATACAAGGGCAAAATTTTTTTTTTTCAAAATTTTTTTAAAAGGCATATTTAATATATTAAATATAAATATAAATTTTAAAAGGAATAAAAACAGTAAAGCCTAGTTAACCATCTTTTTTCATTGTGTCACTCTCAAAAAAACATTTCAACAACCGCTCTCTCTAATACTTTCTTGCTCTTTAAAATATTAAATATTTCATAGCTCTTATTTGCAAATTCAATTTATATTTTCTTATTCTCAAATCTGATTTAGTTCTTTTGGGTAAAAATTTTAAGGTGAGGCCTTAACATTCTCATAATCTCTTTTTTTTTTTTAATTTTATACTGGTATTTTTTGTATTTCTTTGAATTGAATAAAGATTGTTAGTTTAAGTTTGTATTTGAAATTGAATTTAATTTTTGTATACTGCTAATGAAAGTAATTCAATAGAAAATTGAAAATCGGGAATTCTTATTTGATGTTCGTTATTCTTTATTTCTAAAATAATTTATATTAGTGAATCAAAAAATTTTCTTATATGAATTAAAAAAAAACTTCATAATCATAAGAAAAGTACTTGAAATTGGAAACACATCAAACCAGCTCTGTTCTGGCTAACATGTTCAAATTTTAACGAATTGAAAACTTTTGCAACATGAATTGAAAAGAATTATTTTCTGGCACAATACTAACCACAAAAAGAGAACAAAATGCCGTAACTTGCTAATGCTACACCATCTGTCCATCTTGATCCTAGAGAAACAAAAAGTTAAATCTTTGGTACATAAAAAAGTAGCCATGTAAAATAAAAAAAAACCATAATATCAAGAACAACATGAAAAATTCATTTTAAAAATTGACAAAAAGTTCCTAGATTTGTAGATTACTATTGCCTATTGGTGTATCAATATTCATGAAATTTTTATTGTGATATTATCTAAACTAATTAGGTAATAAAAAAAATTGATTATTATGGTCTTTAATTTTTTAGGTTAGAGCTTATAGTCTTAAACCTTTGAGGAGTTGTTTTGTTCTAGTGATTGTTTCAATCTTTAGAATTTGTAATAATTCTAAGCATTTTGAGTTTCAAATTGCATGCCTACTATATATAAAATTTTATTTTATAGGTCAAGTTATAATCTTATTTGTATTTCATTTTAGCTTTTGCAAGCAACAAGTGGTGCCTATTTGTAACACCAATTGGTGCAGTCTCACAATATATAGCAACCCAACAAACAAAGGTAGTAACAACAAGGTGCGCAATATACTACTCAACTCTCAAGTCTCAATTTGTAAGATTTATAACTAAAATGAAAACTATTGATTCGTTTTTCAAGAGAAAGATTAATGATCAACATGAAAGTGTACCTTATACATCAATTCAAATGACTAACAATAATCATGAAAAAAGTCCTTTTAAAAGTTATAGAATTGATATTGAAGAAGATAATGAGAATGATATAGAACGTCATCCAAGATTCCGTCGTTAAATTTGAGAATTTTCAATCAATGAAAGAGATGAAATAAGAAGAAAATATCTAAAAAAGGGAGCATATCAAATTCGTCTTCAAAATTATCCTCTGTCTAGTTCTGAAAAACATCCTCATAGATTTTATGTTGCATGGTTTAATATGTTTCCATGGTTAGAATATTCTGTTGCAAAGGAAACTGCATATTGTTTTCCATGTTATTTTTTTGACAAGTCACTTAGTGGTCATCATGGAGCCTATGTGTAAAGAGATGTTGTAATTGAAAAAAAGTCAACGATGGAAAGAATTGTGCATTTCTTAATCATGTTGGAGATGACCTTTGTTTGCCAAATAACAATGCAGTGCAATGTTATGACACTTTATTGAATCAATCATAACATATTTATAACATTATAAATGTGAAATCTGCAGAAGAGAAAAAAAATATTCAGACTTAAAACTTCTATTGATGTAATTTGTTGGTTAACTTATCAAGGTTGTGCATTTAGAGGACATGATGACTCATTAAATTCTAGAAATTATGAGAATTTTCTAGAAATGATAAGATTGTTAGCTTCAGATAATGAGGATATAGGCAAAGTTGTCTTGTACAATGCCCCCACACAATTTTCAATGGACTCTCCTAAAATTCAAAAAGAGCTTCTACATATCCTTGCAAGTAAGGCTCAAAATCATATTATTAAGGAGATTAGTGAGTTTAAAATTATGCATTATTATTGATGAAGCATGTGATGAATAAAAAAGAAAGCAATTGGGTATTATTTTGAGGTTTGTTGATAAATATGGTTTTATCAAAGAACGATTTTTTGATTTAGCACATGGTAAAGATACTACAGGAGAAACTCTTAAAAATGAATTATTCAATGTATTTGCTTGACAGTGTCTCGATATTCAAAATTTGCATGGTCAAGGATATGTTGGTGCTAGTAACATGCATGGAGAGTTTAATGGTTTGCTAGTATTAATTCAAAAGGACTGTCCATATGCGTATTATGTGCATCATTTTGCTCACAGGTTAGAAAATTTAATTATTTTATTTTTAAAACTTTAATTTGTTAATAAATAATTTTATTAATATTTTGTTATAATATTATTTACAGATTACAACTTACACATGTTGGTGCTTCTAGAGTGATTATCTCAATACATCAATTTTTTTCAAACTTGATTTTCATAATACATCTCATATGTAGTTTAAGCAAATGACATAATGAATTGAAAGCTGCTAAACTAGAAGAAATTGCATACTTGTTACAATTTGTGAATTAGAGACTTCTAGAGGGGCAAATCAAAGGACAACTTTAAAACGAGCTAGTGATACTCACTAGAGTTCTGATTTTGATTTCGTATGCAATTTGATTGCAATGTTTGATGTGACTTCTTCAGTTCTGCAAAATATATATTATTAAAGATGGAGCTACTTACTTTCAACGTGAAGATGCTGATAGTGCTTATAATTTAATGGACTCATTTGAATTTGTCTTTATTTTACTTTTAGTAAAAGAGATGATGAGAATTACTAATCTTCTTTGTGATGCTTTACAGCAACAATCTCAAGAGACTGCAAATGCAATGGAATATATAAGAATAATAAAAAATCTAATTCAACAGTTAAGAGAAGATGGTTGGGATGTTCTACTTGAAAATGCCAAATTATTTTGTTAGTAGCATCTTATTCATCTTCTAGATTTTAATGCTTCTCATATAGCACGTTGGGGTTGTGCTCATCACCAACAAGATGAAGTCACCATTGAGCATAATTATTGAATAGACATATTTCTCATTGTCATAGACAAATAATTGTAAGAGTTGAATCATAGATTTAATGAGACTGAAGAGCTTTTATCTCTTTGCTCATCTTTGATTCCTAAAAATAGATATAAAGCATTCAACATTGATAATATTTACAAGCTAACAGAGAAATATTCTCCTGTGGATTTCAATAAGCAAGATAAAATCAATTTGAGGTTTCAACTTCAGCATTTTATTTGTGATGCACTGCATGATTTAAATTTGAAATCTTCTTTCTAGAATGTCTGATCTTTGTAAAGCATTATCAACAATAGAGAAATCAAATATCTATCATTTGATTGATCGTTTAATTCGCCTTGTATTAAATCCTTTAGCATCTACTGCTACTACAAAATGAGCCTTTTTGACAATGAAGTTGATTAAAACAAGAATGCATAATAACATAGACTATGAGTTTCTTGTAGATAGTTTAATTGTTTATATTGAAAAGGAAATTGCTCAACTTTTTGATTCGGATTCCATCATCGATGAATTCAAGGATTTAAAGAACATCAATGAGCATTATAAAAAAGGTATGTTATGCTTCTAGTATCTTTTATTTATTAATTTGAATTATTTTATTCTTAGAATGTTAAATATACACTATGAAATTTAAAATATGCATTTTGAACTAGTAGAAAAATACATAAATTTCAAATTTCAAATTTGGCCTCCCTTAATTTCTTATTCAAGATCCGCCCCTACCAATATAGATATAGATTTAGAAATAAATGATAATCTTGAAGATTTATATAAAATAGAATCTAGTTATTTAGAAAATAGTTCAAGTGATATAGATAATTGGAAATCCGATGACTCTTGCATTTATAAATTAAATAGTATAAATAAAGTAACTAGAGAGATAGATTTTCTTTTAGATTGTATAGATAATATTAAAGATAAGGAGGTTAACAAGCAATATTTGTTAATATTAAAAGATGTGATATTACATAAAAACAAAAAATAATATGAGTCATACAAATTAAAAGAAATATTTAATAGAGTCAATAGTAATAAAGATAAATTTTTCCCTTCTTTAGCCAACCTACAAGGAGAAATTAAAACAATTGAAAAGAAATAGAAAAATTAAAACAAAAGCATAATAAAATTAAACAAGATATCATTCAATTACAAGTTAATAAAATTATAAATATACAGGCAGAGCCTTAGAAAATAGTAAGATTAATAATTTAGTTGAAACATCATCGTATGATAAGTTTATTAATGTAATATCTAAAGTAAGCTTTCAAAAATGGATAGTTTTAGTTAAAATAGTAATTAATAATGATTTTCATTTAACTACAACTGCATTAGTTGACATTGGTACAAATCAAAATTGTTTACAAAAAGGATTAATTCTAACTACATATTATTAATAAACTAAGGAAAGGTTATATACATCTGATGGTAGTAAGTTAAAAATAGAATATAAGTTAACACACCCTTTATATTAGTTAAAAATCTTACTATAGGAGTGATACTAGGAACACCCTTTTTTTAGCTACTATTTATCCCTTTAAAATAGATAATGAAGGATTAAAAATAAATATCTTAAATAATCAAATATGTTTTAAATTTATACAATCAATTAGACAAAAAAATTTGAGTACTATACAAGATATTTCAGAATATAAAGAGATAAATCTTATTGAACAAAAATAGAAACATATTAGCTATTTGAAATAGGAAATTAATCATATTAGGATTGAAAATCAATTACAATCCACATAAAAAAAAAATCAAAGATTTTGAAGAATTTTAAATAAAGAAGTATGTTCAAATATTCCAAATGTCTTTTGTTCTAGAAAGCAATATATAGTTCATTTACCATATATTAAAGAATTTAATGATAAAAATATTCCAACAATGTCTATAGCTATACGAATGAATAAATAATTATAAGAATATTATTATAATGAAATAAATGATTTATTAGATAAAGGACTAATTAGAAAATTTAAGTCCCTTTGGAGCTGTCCAGCTTTCTATGTCCAGAATGCAGCATAAATAGAAAGAGCACCCAAGTTAGGTATTAATTATAAACCGTTAAATAAAACATTATAATGGATAAGGTATCCTATACTGAATAAAAGAGATTTGTTAAAAAGGTTACATAATGCAAATGTATTTTCTAAATTTGATATGAAATTAGGATTTTGATAAATACAAATACATGAATATGGTAAGTACAAAACTGGTTTTAATGTCCCCTTTAGTCATTATGAGTGGACTATTATGCCATTTAGTTTGAAAAATGCCCCTTTTGAATTTCAAAATATTGTGAATGACATTTTTTAACAATTATCAAGAGTTTTCAATAGTTTACATTGATGCTGTGCTTATTCATTTAAATGATATTGATCAACATTTTTCTCATTTAAAAAGGTTTTATAATATAGTTAAGCAAAATGGTTTAGTTGTTTCTTCTCCAAAAATTAAATTATTTCATACGAAAATAAGATTTCTAGGACATGACATTTTTCAAGGCACTATTAAATTGATTGATAGATCAATTAATTTTATTGAAAAATATCCGAATGAAATTACTGAAAAAAATCAATTATAAATATTTTTGGGATATCTGAAATATGTTGTTGATTTTATGAAAGATACTCAAATCTTGTGTCCACCATTATTTATTAGGTTAAGAAATACTCTTCCCTCTACACTGAGAAACATATCAAGATATTAAAACCATAAAGTCTAAAGTTAAAAGCCTTCATTGTCTTTCAGTATCAAATCTCAATTTATTTCTTATAGTAGAAACTGATGCCTTAGATACAAGTTATGAAAGTAGTGTCAAATAGAAATTACCATATTTGTCTTTTGAATCTATGGTTAGGTACCATTTTGGAACATGGAATAATACATAAAAAAATTATTCAACTATTAAAAAGAAATTACTTTCAATATTTTTATGTGTTGCAAAATTTGAAGATGATTTAATTAACAAAAAATTCCTTTTACGGATTGACTGTTCAGTAGCAAAAAATGTTTGAGAAAAAGAGAAATATTGTTTTAAAGCAAATTTTTGCTTGATAACAAGGTATTTTATCATGCTTCAATTTTGAAGTTAAAGCCATTAAATATATTTCTAACTCTTTACCTAATTTTCTTATCACAAATTTTTGCAGGGAAAAGATAGAAGCAAATAAGTTTTTTCCTTTATCTCAAGAATTCGTTAGGCAAAACTTAATTGGAACTCCCATTAAGAATAAAATTACAAGAAAAAGCTATGGTACAAACAGTGTAATTATTTCTTCTCCACTACCTGGCCCTTCAACTACTTAATTACCAATACCAGCCTTTGGTTCAACTACTTCTATTACAAATAAACCAACCAATTACCATGACGCCCTTACTGATGTATCATCATTCTTAATTAAACCAACCTTTGGAAGTCACTCAAAAGGTATTTCCTTCTAATTTTCATTTCATTCCAGAGTCACTTTCCAAAAATAGAAAATTTTATGAGTTTATATTAGTTGATATAGATTCTATAATTCTGAAATATATTCATAATTCAGAAGATGTTAAAAAGGTTTTATATTCAAAAGTTCAAATAAAAAGGTTTTCTCTCTCTGATTGGAATCAGAATCCATAACTGAGAGAAAATTTATTCAAAACTTTCTATCAAGTTCTTTCAAATATGAGGATTATAATAAAGCTAGGTATAACGTGTTTTATTTAAAAAATCATAATCATATGTGGTTCACGATGATTCCAAGAGATTCAATTATAGAATTTCCTTATTGGTTTCAAGAGTGGTTCAAGTATTTCGAATGTTTAATCAAAACTTTCCCTATAAAGATACTATAAGGCTTTGAGCTTTATGATAAACAATTTATCAATTTTGGTCAAGATAAGACACTCTCATTCACAACTACTTTTGAGATTCCACAGATTTTATCTTAGAATTATCAAATCAAACAAGTCCAACCACTTTCCTTTCCTCCTATTCTGGTCAGAATCTTCAACAATAAATGGAGGAAGGACCATATTGTAATTTTAATTTAAGATTAGAATTCTTTTAATTTAAAGAAATATAGTAACAATATGGATAATAACATATATTAATTTTAAAGGAGGAAACTCGAACTGTAATTAGAACTAGAACCAAATTATGTTTCGATTCTGATTCTGATTCCTAGGTCATTTGGTTCCAATTTTGTCTTCAAATAGAATCCAACCATATTTTTTGTTTTGGTTCTTATCGAAAATCGAATTGAAATTAGAATCACACAACCTTAATTAAAATTAAGTTAATTTACTTATGGCATATTGTAGGTAAATATTTATACATCTAAAAAACTTGATAAATTAGATTTTTTAATTTTAATTTTACATATAAATTTTTCATTTTTTGTTGTTAATTTTTCTAATCTTTTCGTATTTTTTCTCTACATGTGTTATAAATAAATTGGATATATTTTTATTTCTCTTACTAGATTTATTTTTTTCTATACAGTCTATTTAATTATTTGTATAAAAGGAAAATATATATTTTTATCTTATGTTTATTGAAAGCAAGTAATTGTCATGACCTGTCATCTTAGGTCGAACCAGCATTAGGATGAAGACCTGTAGTAAGCCTTAAACAATATAAATCAACTTTCTTGTTCACATAACTAGCCTCAGATCTTTATAGCATCAGAATAATATCTCAAACAGAGGTTCACTAGGCCATCTCATCTTAGTAAGCAACTTATATCAATAATTCATTGGACCACATTATTGCATTACATATTATTAAATTATAAACCCAAATATCAACTTTCTAGCATATATCTCAACACACATATCTATCTCAATTGCAAAACTAACTAAAATTACAATGATTCTTAAACACAATAATCTTTATAGAAATTCTTTAATGCTTTCTCTATATGACCAGTTGAGGAAAGATTTGAAGTAAGGTTAAACATACAATATGAAAAAATAATTGAGACAAGGGTGAGTGTCTTAACTCAATGAGTAGAGCTAAATAACTTTCAATTTACATGATCACATGATATGAGGATTCTTATGTAATATTTTAATCTTTGCATGGCCATATACCTATTCACATAATGGGACAAAGAAATATTAACAAGAAATAACACCTCATAAGTAATCAATCATCAATAAACAATCATATCACAGGATGATCTAGTCCACCAGAGTCACTTTTGGAAGTTGAGCCACTTGACGAGGACGTTAGTCCCTCGCTGCTTCCAAACTTTGATAACTAAGTATTTAAGAGGTGTGTTAAAATGGATTATGACACGGGAACACGATTCACTTAATACAGAAATTAAATAGGTTAGCATTAGGCCTAAATAGATTCCTGTCATAAATGAGTGCCCTATATATGACACGAGTTTAAACATATCGTATCACAGATTGACTTGTCTTATCCATTTGTTTAAAGATAAAAATATAATTCCATATAATACACACGCACACATGTATTTATATTAAGTGGGTTATGCAGATTTTAAGTATTATATATGTCATGTTTCTAACCCGTATATGACCCAATTAATTAAACAGGTCACACGTGTCATGTTTGTGCCACTTGTTTAATTTTCTTGTCATATTTGTGTTTAAAAATATTTTACACAACCATTAAATAGATACTGTTTGTGTTGACCCTAATTGTGTCGCATGTTAGGCGGACTCGTGTCGAACCTAATACACCAACCCATTTTGACACCCCTAGTATTTAACCTTTGTCACTTCAAGGTCTTTCATATATCAGACTGAGCTACCTGTTGGGGTTTTTAACCCCCGCCACTTCCAAGTCCGATATATCTTTGGTCGAGCCACCTATCAAGGTATTTAACTCTTGCTTTCAAGCTTCACATATCTTGTGATTTTGATTCATCTCAAACCATCCAAGGACAACACAACCAATAACATAGCTCATACAACTCCAAATAAAAATGCATTATATATATGTATATATAATATTAGCGGCATTACGAATCATGTATGCATGGAATCATAATTATCTGTGTATGCATGAATGCACATTAGTAGGCAATCAACAGTCTTTAACATTAATTCGCAACTTCTCCTATTATCGAATGTCCTATTAGCTGATAAAACTTTCCTGAAAATCTATAGAAGTATTTAAGAAAAACTATGTTAGGAAATCCTAAAATATGATTATAGTTAAGCTTTTACCTCATCATTATCACAACTTACTTTCCTTATTCTAGATATTTATTATTTCATTACCATTTTTTATTGAAATTTTATTATAATTACTTTGTCGAAAATAAGACAACATCTCCCCTATAAAATGGGTTAACTACTTATTTAAGAATCAAGAAAATTTAACATAAATAGATAGCCATCCAAAGGGCAAATCAAAAACCAATCATATCCCATCCTCCATTTTCACACCATCAACACGATCTATACTAAATACTTTTCTTGATCCAATGTTCAATTTAAACAATAGCTTAATCATCCACAAATCCTTTATCAATTGTTAACTAAATTCGTAATAAGCCATACACGTCTTATAGTAAATCACAAACCCAAATCTCAAAATTATATCCACCATATCTTTGACGATTACTAAATATAAACTTACACAATTAATTATTCTTTTAAATCAGTAAACCAAGATTTATTTCACATCTAGAAATAAAATAGCTAAAACTTAAGATAACTAGCTAAAATCCCCCTTTTTACCTATTTCTAGTTAGTTAATTCCACCAGGCTAGTTTGAATCATTAATTGCTTTGCAAGTTAACTAACTATATCATGCTAGCATTGAGCCAATCATAAAAATATCAATTTCTATTCAATTCCAACATAATTACTCTAATTCAAAAAACCTCAAAACTTATAGAAGTCACAATTAAAAACTCACCCGAATTTGATTTAGATTATGTGGTGTGAGATCTCGCCCGAGCAGCATTCCAATTAAGAAAATTGAAATGCTCAATTTAGACTAGAACTATGCGTAAAAAGTCAGTTAAATCTGACGCTGCTTTTAAGGAAATAGAATCGCCACCTTAGGTTTAATTGTTAAAGGGAAAACTAAAGGAAAATCCTTAATTTGACCCAAAAAATAATTATTTGTCCAATGGAAAGTACATTAAGAGCCCGTTTGGAATAAATGAATTTCATAAAATTTTGTGAAATTCATTTAAAAATCAATATTTTCATGTTTGGAATGAAAAAAAAAGTAGATTTCAATTCTAAAAATTCAATTCCACGGAATTGAACATCAAATTCTATAAAAATTGATCGAATTTCCAAATGAATTTCACAAAACTAAACACTCCAATTTTTTTTACAAAACTACCCTCTTTTTTTACAAATTCAATTTTTTTAAATTTTTTACTTATTTAACTTATTTATTTTATCAAACTTGATCATAATAATAAACCATTAAATTTTATTTGACAAAACTATCATTCTATAGACTGAAGCATTGCATTTCTTTTCCCTTATTTTTTTTGGACTTCATAGTTATTAGTGCGAAACTACAGTTTTGTCCTATGCACTAATGTTTCCAAATATAATTAACAACAATAATAACTTTTTCAAATATTTTTGTAGTTTCTAAATTAATTAGTTAAATGAAGAAGATATTTTACACTTTTTTTTCCTTGAATGGAGACATTTTATACAAATTAAAGATAACTATTATGATGAATGTTATAATTACTTTATATATTATATTTATATTTATATAATTAATTAATTAATTAGGTAGAGTGGAATGTGAATGTATTATTTATATGAAATTTATTATTTATTACATTAAATTTATATAAATAAATTTAATATCATAAATTTATTTATGATATTGTATATAATAAATATAAATTGGTGTTTATAATTTATTTTTATTAGATAATTATACCAAGGGTATTTTAGAAAATAAATACTAATGAATTTCCATTTAAGAATTTATTTCAAACATAATTTTGTGGAATTCAATTGAATTCCTTACTTTAAATTATACTATACCAAACAACACAAATTCATTTATAAATGAATTCTACAATTATTGTTCATTTGTTTCAAACCAGCTGTAAAATTTGAAACCAAAGAGCATTTGGGGACCAGATTTTTTGTATAAAAGCAAAAATTTACTTGGCTTACAATTAAAACAAGATTCTCATGAAAACAATTTTTGTGAACAATAATATTATGGATGAACAGATATTATAAGCAAAAATAAATGATATTCATCCATAAAAAATAAAGGAATTAAATTGAATTAAATTAGAAACTATTATTTCTAGCCTTTTGATGAGAATTATAGGATAATCATTCATCTCCCAAATAAAAATAAAAATAAAAGCAATCAATCCAAATATTTATAAATCAACATAGGGAATATCAACTATATCTCCTCGATGGATATTCTAGGTTGATCATATATTTTCCAACAAAAATAAAAATAATAATTAATTATTTTGAAATTTGTCAATAATAAAAATTATCTTAAAATAACAAAAAGACTATGAGAAAGGAGAAGAAGGATTTTTGTTAATTTGATTCTCAATTAAGGGATAAATCCAAAATCTGTCTGTATAGCCTTTAGATCCATAACTAGATAAGGAATTAGAACCATTTAGTTCTACGATTGATTTTAACTTTTATTTATTATGTTTTCATAGGTTTGATCAGTGAAGGAGTAAAAGAAGAGAGATTTTTAGGTTTTAGAGAATCATACCTTTACCTTATGAGTCTTGGAGACTTTGGGCACTGCTTGAATAATTCGACCAGATCTCAATTTTGTTTTGCCTCCATGGAAGCGACCAAATTAAAATTAGAACCTTAAAGCTTTGCAAAATTTCAATTTGATCCTAGAAACTTCAATTAGGTCCTGAAACACAATTTTGACTTTTAACCCTATTTTGACTTTTTCAACTCTCTTCATCTTGCCTAAAAGAGTTTATTTACTGAAAATAATATTTGAAAATCTTAGAGGAAGATTCTATTTCACAAATTGTATTTCAAAATTTAAATTTCCATACTATGATATAAAAAGACTTATGAGACAAATAATCTTTGATTTGAAATCTTCCTTGGGAAATAAGTTTTCAAATCCTTCCATCTTTTCTCCAAAATTTGCCACCAACTTCCCCAATTCTTGTTTTTCTTTCTAACATTTTCTTATCTCTATCCAATGGGAAGAAAAGAATTTTTAGGTATAAAACATGGCTTGGCAGAAAATTTAAAGGTATGAAAGACAAAACTGATTTTGTATTTTCGTCTTACAAACTCTCACATCTTGATAACCTTCTTCTTCAAACTTTGATGACATAAATTCTAAAAGCAGGTATTCGCATTGAAAACAATTACTGTTGTCTAACAGCTTAAGCATGCCAAGTATTAAAGTTTACCAACTTTAGGAAAAATTGCACCACTTGAACTTCTTAATCAGAGGATTGAAGGGTTTTGGTTCCGCAATAACACTTCACCAACTACTAAAAATTAATTTGATAATGCTTAAAAATAAATATTGTAAAAGCTTTGTAAAATAAAGAGATTGCTTGAAATTGAAATATTGTATTAGCAAACACTGGAATTGCATAAGTCAAATTAAGAATACTTGAAAAAAGGAAATTACAATAAATATGAACGAAACTAAAATTGCTATTCACTTGAGAAATTGAGTTTGATTTTTTGGAGTTGATTGTTGGGGGGCCTTGATCTATGCTTGAGTTTGGCTTTTATAGGCACTTGACGGTTAACACCTTTATGCACATTACATCTCAGCTGCCCAGATAACTGCTTAGGTAACTTCTCCCTATCATGCACGAGCAGTTACTTGATCTCTATGTCAACCACCTCCTATTAATTCTCAATATATTTACTTGCTTATTAATTAATTAATTAATTATAAGCCTCTAATATTTTAAAGGCCAATTAATTATTTAAGCCAAAATAAATCATTAAATCACAAGTCAAATCCATAACACAAAAATAATTAAAATGTGGTATAAACAATTGATCCCACGCATGAGATTGGTTGGGTAGACCATTCTCCATGTATTTGAATCCATTTAAAAATAATTTAAAATTCAAAAGAATTTAATCGAACTCAACAACTAAATATTTTGAGATTTTATCAAAACTTATCAATAATTTCTAAGCTAATCCTAAGATTAAACAACAATATCTATTAAGTAACCTGAAAAATATTTTACTTATCTCCTAATACTAATTAGACAAATAAAAAGTTCCTTCTTCTTCTTCTTCTCTCTCTCTCTCTCTCTCTCTCTCTCTCTTTTAGTAAGCCAAGTTCATAGAACTTTCGCTTTCTTTTCTTAACATGCAACATTGTCCTTTTTTGTTTTTTTATCATGGAATCATCCTTTTGTCACTCTATTTATTTATTCTCTCTGTTCAGGTGGCTTTTAAAAAAGATCATCATCTCTCAACATTGGCTCCTTCTTAGGGAATTTAAGGACACCCTTGCTAATATGATCCTGAATAGTATTCTTGAAAGACAAACAATTATTAGTAGCATGACTCTGAGTATCATGATACTTACAGTAATCTTGATGGGTGTCAAGACCACAAAAAATAATTCATGCTCTTCCTATTAAGTAATTTGTAGATCGGGTGAGAAGGGTCGAACCCTAGACACTAATGTGAACTGACTTTTAATTTGAGACCAGTAATTAAATAGTAAAATAAAAAAGGAGGGGGCTTTGATTATTAAAGTAGAAATCGAAAAGTAACTAAGGTAACCAGAAAGTGATAAAATAAAGAATTGAAATCAATGGAAGAAAATATTCACCCAAAGGTGATTCATAGTACGAGATACTCTTGATTGATCATTGATACAAAGATGATTCAATAATTGAAAGACTGACAGGTTATAATCTTTGAACAAGCGCCTCTGGAAAATCTTTCTGTAATATTAGATTAAATAGATAAGCACTAGAATAATCCCTAACTAGCAAAAAACCCTAAACAAGCGATAGAATGTAATTTACTAGCAACAATAAAAATTAAAAGGACCCTTCCCTATTCAACAAACTTAGAAGCATAGTTCATTTAAAATAGATTGTGAGTTTCCATAATATAATCCAAAAGTCTGGTCACAATCAAATTATATTATTCGCTACTAAGTCAATTCAGTTAAACAACTTCACTGATAGCTATATGCTTTCCTATTAGGTTAATCAATGAGCCCTTATTGAATAAATAACAAGAAAACAATAGAGATGGAGTTTCTCATCAGATTCAAAAAACACATAAAAGTCAATCAAAATTAAAGAATAATTATTGCATTTAGATCTCACAAACTTGAAGAATCCCTACTTGAAATCAACCCTTGGCTGAAATAAAATAAGTTTAGTCACTCATGGCTGTGAAGAAAATAAGGAATAAAAATAAATCTAAAGAGAACTACTACTGTTTAGAAATAAGGAGAGGAGATCAGTCCCCTTTTACAAACTTTAAGATATTATATATAACGAAGGAAAAGAAAACCTAAAAAAATAAACTTGTATTTTAAATGATATTTTCTTACCTGGCAAGAATCTCCAACAGTTCAGGTCACATCTCTACTATGCTTGCCTAAGCGCAATTTCAAAACTTCCAGAGGGCTTTGTTTTATTGTGGGTCCACCTCTGCAATGCTTACCCAAGCACAATCTTAAAACTTTTAGGGGGTTTCATTCAGCTTCGAATTGATCTCCTTTTATGCTTGCCTAAGCGTAAGTTAAAAACTTTCAGAAGATTTTCTGGGAATCTAGCTCCAACTTGGTTCGCTTCATGAAAAACTCGAGAAATTGATCTCTAAAGCTTCCTTTTGAATAAATCTAGCATAACCTATGGAAAATATGAAAACAAAATAAAAATCCTCATTTTAAGTAAGAAGGTATCCACAAATGATGATTAAACCAGGGATATTTCATGCTAAATTAATTAGTTATCAAATCTCCTCATTTCAGTTCTTCTTTGGTAGGAATCATATGGTTAGCTGGAAGAGTAATGAATTTTTCCTTGAGCATGAAATAAAAAATATCCTCAGCTTCAAAGACATGAAAAGCACATTGAGGTTCAATGTTAGAGTTCTCCTGATACATCTTCCAAGAGCCCCTTTTACAGGTACCTAAAGACAGGGACAAATATAGGAACCAGAATTGATCAAATTAGTAACAACCACTTCCTGATGAGTCTCTTGGAAGTAGGTACCCATAGTTGATCTCTTCCTTTGTGACTCCTCTCTCAGTAGTTCCTCATATTCTGCCACCTTTGCAGCAAGCTCGTAGAAGTCTCTAAACTTCATTCCTTGGAACTTCTTTCTCAACTTGAAGTCTAAGCCGCATTGTGCTATCTTCATAAATTCCGCCTCTAATAAGAATGCTTTGCATCTGTTCCTTAATCTCTTGAACCTAATAATGAATATATCTACTGACTCTCCACTTCTCTGGGATAGCCTGGATAGCTCGACTACAAATACTTCAAGTTTAGCTTTAAAGAATTGTGTATAAAACATCCTTTCCATTTCCTGTAAAGTACAAATAGAATTTCTGAGAAGTGTGAAATACCAAGTAAAGTCAATACCTATAAGAGAATTTAGGAATAGTCTGAGCTTATAATAAGGGGATTTGTTCAGGTTTGTTAGCTCCCCACACTGTATGGTGAAGTGCGCAATATACTCCAGGGTAGACTATCCACTTTTGCTAGAAAATAAAATAAAGTCAAGAATTTTATACCATCTGGGGTAATGATTCTCATTATCGATAACTTTAGGATACAGTTTTTAAAATTCCAGGCAGCCAATTTGTATGAGGCTAGGCCTATAAAGCTCTTGCACAATATCCCTTAACCTGAGGAGTAAGAGGAACAAAGTTACCTATAACTAGAGCAGTTACTCTAGAACCATTGCCTCTAAGCCAACTGTCACTTGGGGCATCTAGTGTACTGGTACAATTTCTAAGTCATATACTCCAGGATGAGTTGCATGATTTGTGTGACTATAGATTTGGGGATGATCCTGAGTCCTACTAGTGGGCAATTATATTTAAACGGTGACTTAGAGTTGAATGTCACCTGTTCCTCCCTCTTGTGTGGAGGTTGGTACCTCTCCTCTGGTTGGACACAACTTATATCAGTGCCCCTAAAGAACCTCCCGGGTAGTGCTTGCCAAGCTCTTTACTACTCTTAGAAGCAGAATCTACTTCTTCAGCCTTGCTCACCTGTCGCCAAGTAGTTGATGTAATGATAGGAGATCTAGGGGAAGAAAACTTCTCGAACATCAGTTTCATCATTTCCAAGAGTCTTTGTTTGCTTCTTCAAGCCTTTCTTCAAAACTTCAACAATAGAGAGAGAATTAGTATCAGAAAAAGATACAGATATAGGAATTGACTTACCATGCTCCTAGTTTTATTCAGCAACCAAGGTATGTTTGGTTTTTATTGGTTTGGGATTAGGAATCAAAATCTCTTCTTCTCCTAAGGATTATATCCACCTTCAACATGTTCCATGTTTTATGGAACAAAATTTCCAAGACTTGCAGTAGGGCCTTCATCTGAGTTTGTGACCTAGCAATTTCCTTTCTAGAGCACATTTTTTAAGCCATTTATGAACCTCATAAATAGTAGTTCAGAAAACAAAAGAAATGAAAGTTGCAACAGCGGTGTGCCAATAATTTTTCGCACTGAAAACATTTACTGTTGTCTAACAACTTGAGCATGTCAAGTATTAAAGTTTACTAACTTAAGAATAAATTACACCACATGAACTTCTTAATCAAAGAACTAAAGGGTTCAGGCTAAACGATAACGCTTCACCAACTGCTGAAAATTAATTTGACAGTGCTTAAAAATAATTAAAAGCTTTGTAAATAAAGAGATTTCTTGAAACTGAAGTATTGTATTAGTAAAAACTGGAATTGCATAAGACATTGAGAATACTAGAAAAAAGGAAATTACAATGAACATAAATGAAATTAAAATTGTTATTCAGTAGAGAAACTGTGGTTATTTTTTGGAGTTGATTGTTGAGGGCCTTATTCTATACTTGAGCTTAGCTTTTATAGGCACCTGACGATTAACACTTTTACGCACCCGACATATCAACTGTTCAGATAATTGCTCATATAACTTCTCCTTATTATGCCCAAGCAGTTAATTGATTCTCTCTCTTAACCACCTCCTATTAATTCTCAATATACTTACTTACTTGTTAATTAATTAATTAATTAATTATAGGCCTCCCATATTTTAAAGGCCAATTAATTAATTAAGCCCCCCAAAAAAATTATAAAATCACAAGTCAAATCCATAATACAAAAATAATTAAAATATGGTGTAAACAAAAGGTTACGATCAATCTTTAGAATTTTAGATTTTTTATTATTATGAATATGTTATTTTCTTAAAAAGTTATTTAATTATTTATGTTTTTGTAAAATGTTCTCTTTTCAATTTTGTGAATGCTCTTAGATTTTTAGTAATATAAATTGTTCATAAAATTGTAATTTATAGAAAAAATGTATAAAAGTTATATATATATAAAAGTTGAATTACAATTACTGATGTGTGAAAATCAACAAGCACATACAACATGCAACACATGTTCAAGAAAGCTAATATCTATAAAACTTGAAATGAGAAGAGAAATATTGAGATGACAAAAATATCATTAATAAAATTTAGGCATGGACAAAAATATTTTTAGTGATTCTAACTTTATTACTTTAAAATATAAAGAAATCTTTCTTTAATTAAATAGAGTAATAAACTAATAATAAAAATTGAAAAACATTGCTTGATTAAATAGATTACTAGTCGGATATGAATTTTAATTTGAAAATAAAGTACCTTCCTTAATTGAATGGACTACAAATTGAATCTTAATTTTCAAATTCTCTTAAAAACTTGAAATTTATTTTTTTTTTCATAATAACAAATTTAAAAGGGAAACAAAGATTTTATTTTTATAATCCTATTGAACAAGTTTTTATTATATCTTAGTTAGGAATTACTCTATTGTATTTTGTCCCACTTCTTAATTAGGAATTATAACTCTAACACACAATCTAAATAATGATCATTGAATTGCTTTGGTCAGGATAATGAAGTATTTGAGTGTACCATAAATTATTGTATTCTACACAGTGGATTTCCTACTGTATTAGGAGGATACTGTGATACTGATTAGATCTCAGATTCAGATGAAACAAAATCCATTAGTGGTTATATATTCACCCTAAGTGGTGGTGTGATTTTTTGGAAATCAGCCAAATAAACAATTATTGCTAAATCCATAATGGAGCCAAAGTTTATTGCTCTAGAGTTGGCTAGTAATGAGGCTAAGTGGTTGAAAAACTTCTTGACAAATATTCCATTCAGAATAAAACCAACACCTTCTATGTCTATGCATTGTGATTGTCAAATAGCGATAGCAATTGCAAAGAATAAGACCTTTAATGGGAATAATAGACATATTCGTTCAAGACATGATGTGGTCAAGCAGCTGCACAGAAATAGAATTATATTAATTGATTATATGAAGTCAGGAGTGAATTTGGTCAATCCTTTAACGAAACCATTAAGAAGGAAATTAATAAATGAAACATGAAGGGAAAAGGGACTACAAACAATTTGCAAAGGGAATGAGACTAACCAATTTGAGAAATCAACGATAATGATAACCTAACCTATGTGATTGACAATCTCATGAATTAGGTTTATACGAGTAATAATAAGTCGTTAGTTGATTTTTTAAGCACTATCAGATTATGTCCCTTTTAGGTGTAGATAGTGTAAAACGACAATAAAGAGTGAGGGTGAGTAAAACTCTTAATTTTATTCCATGTCCTGCATAGGCAATGCATTATATGCAATGTAAACTTAACGGAATGACCGATATGAGTGTGCAGTTTAGTCGCTCCTATGAGGTTGATGATAAAATCTCTAGAGCACTCATAAATAACTAGGCTTGTGTATGGGTTATTGGCACACAATTGCATTGAACAGTAGAATTGTATAAGATATAATGTGAAGAATAGGAATTCTTTGACTTATAAAATGATTACTTAGTTCATAAAACCTAAAGTTTCACCAAATATTATATAGGTCATGTCTCATTTTTTTAATTTTGGTTCATAGTATTAAATATACCAAGATCGGTGCATCATACCCGAATGCAAGGAAAAAACCCAACAATTATCCTTGAATCATTTTTTGAAATATGTGAGAATTATTGTAATATATTTCAAAAGGGTCTTTGTCCCATATCGATAGTGTAAGCATTTTTATTGATTTTATAATTGAACTCTCCATATTGGCTAGTAAAGAGCAAAATAGAGGTATGAGCTAGCATGAGCTCGAGTCAGGCCTCAAGTCTGAGCTAATTGGATTCCTCACCTCCCTCCCTCCGAGCGCAAGTTAAATGTGAGGCGCAATCCAAGTAAATATTTTGCTTCTTAATTTAATTTTGTTGTAAAATTAAAATAAATTTACAGCTTATCTACATTAGTCCTATTTTGACCTGTTAAAACCTTTCTTTTTATTTTCCCTGAATTTCTCAACGTTTATTATTTTGTTTTCCTAAATCCTCAACATATATTATTTTATTTTCCTGATTTTCCTCAATGCTATATTACTACTCCAAATATTCAGCCCCACTATCTTATTGCCCATTTAATGTTAAGTGAATTCCCCCTTGAGTGCAAGTTAAACGTAAAGCTCAGTCCAAGCAAATATTTTTCATCTTAATTTATTTTTTTTTCAAAATTAAATTAAATTTACATCTTATCTACACTAGGCCTATTTTGACTTGTTAAAACCTTATTTTTTATTTTCTCTTATTTTCTCAATGTTTATTTTTTTCCTAATTTTCTCGATGTGTATTACTTTATTTTCCTGATTTTCCTCAACACTATATTACTACTACAAATATTCAGCATTACTATCTTATTAACTGTTTAATGTGCTGCTATAAATACCCCATTATACAGTCTTTGAAATTTACAATAAAAGCATTACAATTCTCATTCTTCTTCCTCTATTGGGTTACCATTTTCTATTGCTCTTGTTTCTTGTTCATTTATAAAAGAGCTTGTTAAATCTTTAGGGATACATCCTATGTGGGTGAATTATCCTAAAAGACTATTTTTTAAACACGTCTCAAGTTATACATACTGTAGCCTTTTATTATTTTACCAACATAAGTATCATCATTTGATATGAAAATTAGTTTACTAAGTTTTGGATTGTTGAAATTCTTTTCTTTCCTCTTAAAAAATATATTGATAATTGTTGATTTCAACATATTGCAACATAATAAGAAATTAAAGTAATTAAATTCATATACAAAATATGAAGCATTTAATTAATAAATCTTGTTAATCATGTCAAAAAGATAAATTTTGTTAATTAATAAATTTTGAAAGTGGCATAAGCAAGGAGGCATGCATAAAATAACTATGCTCATTACTACATGCTATAATAAATAACTGGATGTAATATTTCTTTTTCCATCTTCAAGAGTGTGTGCTAATTGATAAAATTGTATCATAGTTTCTTTTATAGGTTCATATAATTTGATTGTCCATGAATTTTCAAATATAAAAATTGAATACCAATTTTCTCACAAAAAGAAGTAAAAAACAAAAAGTAAAATCCATAAAATTATTACCTTTGAGTTGCAACTAAAATATGAGATTTAGGATCATTAATCCTTCTACTTTGGAATTTTATGAGAAGGAAGTCATGGGAGAAAGAGTAAAGGGGAAACGAAAAGAATACAAAAATGACAATTTTGTTCACCCATTTGAATTTATAGGTATACATAAAATTTAACTTTTGGCCTTACTAATTAACTTTTGACTTTTATGACCACACTACATTTTTACATTGTAAAAAAATAAAATTTTAATTATTTAATTGTTTATTGGGCTTTCATATTTGTTAAATAATCAATTTATTTTTAATTTTTCACTAAATAAATATTTAAATATTAATATATTATAATTAAAAAAATTTCTTAAATTTTCGGGGCTAAGACTCCTTTCGGTCCCCCTCCCCCTGTCCATGGAAACCTATGTTAAGACATAAAAAACGGTTGAAAGTAACGATATTTTTTTTTCATGATATTTTCTAATTCTCTCTCTCTCTCTCTCTCTCTCTCTCTCTCTCTCTCTCTCTCTCTAGATTTGGAAGAGAAGATCACTAATCCTTCAAGCTCAAAGAAAATAAAGAAATAGAGTGCTGACCTTCCTTTATCTAAGAAAGAAAAGATAGTAGCTAGCAAGGAAGAGATACAAGCCAAAAATATAACAAAATCTTACCTCTTCTACTATATTTAATTTCAAAGCCAAAGCTCTTGCATCTACTAGATGCTCTTCTCGCCTTTCTAATCAGATGAAAAATATTCCAACACTTGCAAATAATCTTGTTGAGCTATCAAATAATCTTGATATACTAGAACATTAAAGTTAAAAGATTATTTTTTTGTTACAATGGGGTAGACCAAAGTTTTAAAAAATTAACAGAAAATACTAATAATTTCCAAAGTGGGGGACCCCATTTACATCATACAAGAACCAAATATCAAAGCCAAGAGGAAGGTGGTCTAAAACATGAGTTCTTGTAAGAAAAGAACTCATTAGACTACCTAAAATGTCTATTAAACTAATAACTTCATGGTACACATGATTGACTCGATAACTCCAATCATTGTTAAAGGAATTGTAATATTGGCACATGTTTTGTCCTCAATGTCGAGTTGTGGGCACTGTTAAAAGGGATTAAGTTAGCATGATATATAGGTATTAAGAAGTTATTGGTGGATTGTGATGATGAATTTATGGTGTCCCTTATCATAACATCTGTATAGTTCTAACAGAGAAGACGATTTAGTTTCTTTTGTTCCACAGCTTCCAATAGCATATGCTGAATAAAGTTGGTCATCTAACATGTTAGAATTATTAGAATAACAATTCAAGTTAACTATTATCCATTGAATCACATAAATATTATTATCAATAAAAATCTTGCCATGAGAGAGGAGGATGTAACCATTTCCAAACCTAATTTGCAAAACAACATTCCTTTAAAACATGAAGAAGGGATTCTTTCAAAACTATACATAACACACAACTAGGAGTAGTTTATGTCTATTAAAATAAGCTTTTTATTAAAACAAGTTTCATTCCTAGAAAGCTTATTTTAATGGCTAGCTAGAGGAACATTCTCACACATTGAGAATTTGATATAGTTCCAATTCATCTCCCTAGTTTTATTAGAAATGCCAACAAGTCAACTATAAGCGAATTTGATAAGAACTTTCCTGGGCTAGTGAACCTCCAATGAATCAATTCGCTTCATTAATATTCACCGAAGTGAGAAGAAAGTTGCAACGCAAGTTAACAGAGAAGTTGAAAGAGCACAAACTAACTTTGCCCAATTCCATTTACAATTTTTCACAATATAGACCATAATGGATCATCAAGCATAACTTGGGGGCCTTGAACACTACATCCTTCAATAATCATCTGTCTTTCCAAAATCTGATGATTATACCGTTAACTGACTTAATTTCATTAAACATTCTTGATGTATGGCCATTATCACATTGTATTATCTCGAATTCAAATTTTCACTTAAAAATTTCTACACTCTGATTTGTGTAACAAAAAAATGCCTCTCACTCTTTTTCCCACCAAGCCAAACCAAAAAGCTGACATGGAGCACCAACCAAACTTTAATTTCAAAATTTAAATGAAACACTAAATTTTGAAGAATGGAATCTATTTACCTGTTTTTCTCTTTCCCGTCAATTTCTTATTAGATGCAATCTTTCTCTCGTACCCTCTTACTTTTCTTCATTGGTACAACCTATTAGAGAAAAATAGATTGGTCGGCTCTTCTTCGATGCTCTAGTGTAGGTTGATTTAGACTATGCTGATGTAATAATATAATGCATACTATAATAATCAAGAAAACATAGAAATTGGAAGTAAAATGAAAAATATCTAATAGATCTAACATTAATAAATATACATATGTATGTGTGTGTAAAAATTGGATTTTTATACAAATTTTAGAGGCTTCATTGGTCATTTTTGGTAAATTAGACTAGTTTTTGCCAAACCCATTAATCATTTCACCAAATAATAAGAAAATTGACATTGAAGAACCATGAAAAATAACTCCAATGCTACTAGAGATCATAAGTAACCAATCATACTTATTAGCAAATGAAAAAAGCCAGTAAAATGGTAAGCTTTGTTCTTTCTTCTTCTTTACCTCTAGTAGTGGTGGTTTATTACTCTCTAAAATCTCTATTGGTACATTTTGGTTCAAGAATCAAGCTTCTTTATTTTTCCTATGTCTCTCTCTATCTATATCAAATGGTTAAGAAAAATAAATTAAAGCTTGGTTAGGCAAATGGGTCGACTCAATAAAAGTAGTTGGCTTTGAGTGATTGTAAGATGTGGTATCTTGCTACTGAAAGGGAGATCCGAGTGATGAGAAAAGACTTTGTGTGATGAAGCTATCCTTCCTTCAAAAGAACAAAAATTTCTTGAAATTTTGATACCCAATATTTAGGCCTCACACCTAGGGGCAAGATAGTAAAAAATCATAGTTATTCCATTTCTTCCTATCTTTGCTTCATCGATCTATTTTCCTTAACTTGATTTTCTCATATCTTTGTTAAATTTTTGCAGATTTTTATTACTAATGTAAAATTTTATTTTTTTTTCTTATTGAAAACACAAGACCTAATTATTGCTTTACTTGTGGTATGTGTAAAAAGCTCATTACCATTTTCTAATGCTAATGGGGCATTAAAATAATAAATATTAGCATATGTGGCAATTCCACGTTAGCTTTGCAATGTGGCTTAATTAAGAAAACGATGAAGGGACACTTTCTCACTAGAAAATTATTTGTCTAGACTTGGTTCATAGCTAATGGCTTATGAACCAAACCAATAACAATAAAAATTCTTTAAAAAAGGTTTTGATTTTATTTTTTTTCCAATATATAGTAAAAAATGCACTCGTTTCGATGAGAAATTTTCTTCTCATTGGTTTGATCCATAAATGAGTCATAGACCTGATCTAGATAAAATTTTTCCTTCTTATTATACAATTCGGAGTCTAAAAATGTTTATGCGACAAATTATAAATGAGTACTGAAATGTGGGACGGTGACGATTATTCAAGGATTCCCAGTGAATTAAGCAACCATTACCCACTATAATCAGATAAATTTGCCAAAATATCCTTAGATGAATCACACTTTAAAAGTTAATAATTAAAATTAAAACATTTAAATTCATATAAACATTTTAGAACTACGTTTTAATTAAAGATAAAAAGAGGAAAAGGGAGGCGTGCCATTTTTCTTTAACCGGAAAAATAAAAGAAAAATAACATTCCTTCATGAATTTTCTACATATATTTTCTTCTTCCATATTTTCTTTTTTTCTTCTTTCTTTTATATTAGAGGAGAGGGGATTCAATATGAATCTATTGCACTAGATTACGGCTCCTTGCTCCATATTTTCCTTTTATTTCAACGCGAGACCATGTATTATCCATTTATAATATCCAATTCTTTGGACCAAAAGGATTGTTTAAGTATACCATGATCTGGTAAAGGAAAGGACATCTTAAGATAAGAACCAGCTTTCCTCATTATTACAGCGTACAGAGCTTTCATGGTAAGTGATTAAAGTAAATTTTAAACATTATCACATCACATGCGCGTAAAATAAAACCAAAATGAAAAAAGAAAACAACAGTATTGGATTTTGAATGTCGTGGACAAAAGCAAACCACAGAGCATGTGATCAACACTATTATTACACAGGGAATCTAAGAAGCCGGTTCCCAAGAGAAATAAATATACTTTTTTATTTTTAAAAAAAATTTTCACTGTCAAACACAGTATTTTATGTCACCTATCAATCTATACTTTTCACCCAAAGGTCATTTACTAGTGTAGTTTGTATATGTGGTGCTTAAAGCAAGATGGGTAATGGGGCAGTTCCAGCTAGGGTTTACTATAGATGATTTTTGAGCCTATATAAAGGAAGGGTTAAATGGATTGGTTGCAGATAAGCTCTCCAGTCTTCCTCTAGGGCTAAACAGATCTAGTATGTTTTGATAACCACTTTATATTATGTCAAAATACAGAAATTGGAATTCAGATGATGGACCGGAATGGATCTGAGGATTACTGGTTCTGTGAGCTTTCTGGGTATGGTTTTTGTAGTTTTCTTTTTATTTTTCCTTTTCTTTTTTCCCTCTTTGATCCGGCTATGTAATTTTCATGTTTTCTGTGTTGTTTTGGTCTTCCTTCGGTTAGATCTGTCAACCCGAAAGTAAGTGAAGATCTTGAGGTTATTGGATTGTTTGGTTTTGATTTGTTATGGTATTAGGGTTTGGATATGTACTCAGGGTTAAGGAGTGGAGCTTCAAGGGTTTGGATATGTACTTAGGGTTAAGGAGTGGAGCTCCTTGAAGTCCAATAGAGGATCCTGCTTGGTTAGATTAAGCTGCTAAGCTATGCATCCCATAGCCCTATCCCATCTTAAAGAATGTTTTATTTGGATAGGCTTATGGCTTGCTTATCTCAGGAGCTTTATTACCTAATGTTGGATCCTTGTTTGGATTGAAGGGAGCTCTACACATCTCCCTTTTACATGTTAAATCCATTTTTAAATCTTTCATTTTTATTTCTTTCTTGCTTTGATCCGTTTCGTTTCTTGTTAGATTCTTTGATTTTGTGTATAGTAATATTTGTTGCCATATGTGCTAAAATACTTGGTGGAAAGTTTTTGATAATTTCTTTTCTTGAAAACTTAGTTTCTATATACTGGTTGTTGCTTATTATGCTTTTACGCGTTTTGTTTTCATTTCATTTTCGTTTTCTTTGCTTTGTACGATATGATGTTTCTCATTGATGATTTTGAATCTTTCATTTGTAGTTCTTAGATCATATGCCTTAATATTTTCCTTTATCAGATCTGTTTTCCTTTATCAGATCTGTATCCCTCAGATCTGTAGCTTGATACTATATATGTTAACAACTTTCTTGATATAGTTTCACTTCTTTATGTTTATGTGTAGGTGCATGTATATATTCAATGATTTAATGTTTTGTTACCTCTGTTGTAGGTGTTCTTTATCTCTCAGATGATTCTTTTCATTTCTAGATCTTGCTTTCAATATCTGTTTCGATCTAGTTGGTTTTTTATCTCTGAGATTCTTTGATCTTATATGTAATATATAATGGTTTAATGCTTGTGCCATTAGGTTGTTATCTTTCCCATGTGAGGATCAATTTATTGCTTTATTAGTTTCAAGAATTTGACTTTTTACTATTTTTTGAATGTGGTTATGGCTGGTGACTGTCTACCTGCCTGCTTCCTGGAAGAAGGAAGTGATGGAGCAAGTCCTTTTTATGATGTGGCCAATCAGGAATCAGAAAAATTTAGTGGTTAGATCACATGCAGAACTGCATAGATTTACTGTACCTTTTCCACCTAATTATGTTTGTATTTTTGGGTTTCTCTCTCTTTTCTTGATTATGTATCTAAAAACAATTAAGAAACAAATTTATGGCTCTATTGCTCTTAAATATACAGAGTAAACTTGTTGGTCTGGTAGTTTTTTTTCACATTTATGTGAAGTGTGGTATGCGAAAACCATTTTTACAAGGACGCACTGCCATTTTCTCGACAAATCAACTTCATCGCAGTCTACCCAATTTTCAAAAATTTTTATTTTATAACTAATATGTATTTATTTAGTAAAATAATAAAAAAGAATTTAATTATTTAAATATTATTATAACATTTAAATTATTATAATTTATATTTTGATATGTTTATTATTTTGTTGAATCTATAATATTTAGTTGGAATAATGATTGAAATAAAAATTGATAGTGATAGATTAATATTAGACTATGACTGTTTGAGAATAATTATATATTTATAAATGTATTATTATTATAAAACTATTTATGGGTACATTTTATTTTTTATTAATTTTTTACAAATAATTATGAAAACTAAAAAGTAAATCCCATTCTATATGTCAAACAATTCGATGTCCAGACTGGATTTAAAAACATGACTAGCTCAATTAGAAATTTTTAAGATTAATATTTTTATAATTGACATTAAAAAAATTAATTTTTGAATTTAGTAGTAATTTTAATATTATCATTAAATTGTAATATTAAATGAGTTCATGAACTTAGATATTATGATCATCACTAATATTTGTATCTAATATTAAATATAACAAATATTTTAATATTAAAAGTTAATACAAAAGACAAATATTACTGACAGTTAATATTTAAATTTAATAAATAAGTTAAATGCCCGCGCAATAATGAATAATTGTATTATTATTTTTAAAATCTAAATAGCATTATAAAATTCATTATTTATCTTATTATTTAATAAAAAATTTAAATTTTAAATCATGCACTTTAATTATTTTTGTATCTGATTAAATATTATTTCATTATGTATGTTATATAAATTGAATATAAATAGAAAAATAAAATATTGGAAATTTAAACAAAAAGTTCTATAGAATATTGGAAAAGTAATATTGAAATTTTTATTACTTTGAAATAATATAAATTATATTGTTAATTTCATTAATTATTGAAAAAAATAAAATGAAAAATTTTATTACTTTGAAAGAATATTAATGATGTTACTATTTTTATTAATGATATTGTATATTACATTGTAATAAATTTATTGTTTGGATTGTTAATGTTAAAAAAAGAAATCAAATAATTTCTTTTATTAAAATAGGAATGATCCTTAAAATATTTTTAAGGATTTTAATTTCATTATTTGAAAAAATAAAAGATATTTAGTTTGATAAAAATAAATTTTATTGGTTAAAAAATAAAATAAAATATATCCTACAAAATTTTAATAAATTCAGTTGGTTTTTATATAATTCATCTGTTTTATAATATTTATATAATATAAAATCTAGGAAACTAATTAATTAGAAAAAAAATTCTATATTTCTTGCAATTATATTTAATATACCATCTCTAAGCTAAGAATTTTATATACAAGGATCTCATTAGAATATGAAACTAATTAACTAGGAAATTCTAGTAAACAAAGAAAGTAAATCAAGAATGTTAAATACAAGGATTTCAACACTCTCTCTCAAGTTGGTGCAAAAATATTACACATGCCCAATTTGCAGACCAAATGATGAAACAACTTACTAGTCAAGCCCTTCGTAAAAACATTAGCCAGTTATTCTTTTGAAACCACGTAGAAAACTTTTATGGAACTTTCAACAATCTTTTCCTTTATAAAGTGACGATTAATCTCTATATGCTTAGTTCGATTATGCTAGACTGGATTATTCACTATATTGATGGCTGTTTTACTATCACAAAATAAGGATGTATTTGCTGTTTCAAACAACTTTAATTCTTTCATAACTCTACACAACCATAGAAGCTCACAAATTCCTTGTGCCATAGCTCTATACTCAGCTTCTACACTGGACCTAGCAACCACAGTTTGTTTCTTGCTTCTCCATGTGACCAAATTTCCACCAAGAAAAACACAATAACCTAAGGTTGATCTTCTATCATCAAGGGAACCAGCCCAATCTGCATCAGTGTAGCCTTTTATTTTCAAATGACCATGTTTGGAAAACAACAACCCTCTACCTGGAGTTGATTTCAAATATTTCAAAATTCGATGCACGGCTTCTAAGTGAGATTTCTGAGAGTCATGCATGTACTGACTCACTAGACTAACAACATAGACAATATTTGATCTAGTATGGAAAAGATAAATCAGTCTCCCAACCAATCTCTGATATCTGCCTATATCGACTAGACTTCCTATTCCAGCTTGAAGCTTGTGATTAGCTTTAATAGGTGATTTTGCAGGCTTACATCCTAACATACCAGTTTCTTTAAGGAGATCAAAAATATATTTTCTTTGAGAGATAAAAATCCCTTTTTCAGATCTAGCAACTTCAATTCTAAGAAAATATCTCAACTCTCCCAAATCCTTAATCTCAAACTCCCTGGCTAACAAATTTCTCAAATGAGCCATTTCTTCTTTATTATTCCTTGTCACAACTGTATCATCAACATAAACAATAAGTAATGTGATCTTATCTGTATGATGTTTAATGAACAAGGTATGATCAGCATCACTTTGAATGTACCCAAAGGAAAGCATGGCTTTACTGAACCTTTCAAACCATGCTCTTGGTGACTGTTTCAGCCCATATAATGACTTCTTCAGCTTGCAAACTTTCCCTC
>CANUEX010088628.1:0-36658 GCA_948099535.1 Jatropha multifida | reverse complement strand
ACTGAATTAGACTATTTAAATTCGGTTTTCGATTCGGTTCGCGGCATAAAATATTATTTTTGGCCAATTCTCATTGGTGAAAATTTATAATTAAATTTTAAATAAAAATTCTTTTAAAAATAAATTAATGGGTTATTTCACACCCCCATTTGAAAACTTAGATATACTAACACCGAGTTTGATTTTTAAGCTATAAAAAGGACTAATGTGATACTTTATGCAGTACCCACTGATTTACCTTGGTTAGCTTAACCCAAAACCAAAAACTCATCATTTGATATAATTTCCTCTGACCCCAAAAACCGTCTCAAACCAATGCCCAGAAAATTGACTTAGCGCTTATTCTCTCTCTCGCTCTCCATTTACTGCTTCTCTCTATGAAATTATATATAATCATATCCATAAAGTATAATCATATAGACCCATAATAACATACCAAAATTATTACAAGGTGTATAATACCTACCCTTTATCAATTGTGTAATTAATGGAGAATTATATCTTTATTGAAGTTTCATTGCGAGTGCTTACAGCATGCAATAAGTTTTCCTTTCATATTTTTTAATTGTTGTATACTTTCAGCAAGATCAATTTACAAAACATATATAACCTAGTTTTAAACAATGCACCATAAGAAATTGCACTGAAGTTTTCAAACTCGTTTAGGAGTGAAAACAATGAAATAAGAAGAGACGTTAGATAAAGCAATCAAATAATGGCTAAAATTGGATGCATGTATGCTTTCTGGGCGATGGAGAGAAGTAGATGGAGAGCGAGCGCTAAGTCAGATTTCTCGGCATTGGTTTGAAAGGGGTTTTGGGGTTAGATGAAACTATACCAAAACGGTGAGTTTTTGGTTCTTTGGTTAAATTAACCCAAGGTAAATCGATGGGTCTCACGTAAAATATTACTTTAGTCCTTTTTATAGATTAAAAATTAAACTTGGATGTGAATATATCTAAGTTTTCAAATGTAGTGGCCAGGATATAAAGGTCATCTAAAGTGATTTTGCAACAAGTTACATAGTTAAGGTGTTTTTATAGTTTTAAGCCTTAATTTAATGTTTAGTAAAAAGTCCAATTGAATGCCCAAGAATTTATTTATAAATAAATTTCATGTTTTTGAATCATTTACATTAAACCAAGCATTAAAAAGGTCTATAATTATATTTTTATAATATTTTTTTTTTGAGAATATTTTTAAACTATTGGTATTTGGTATTATGGTTGTTTGGAAATCAGTTTGGATATAATAATGGACCTAAATCTAATGTTTCAGTTTGAAAAATATTAAAACTAAACTAAACCATCAAAAGTTTTAAGCTAAACCAGACCTTAGTGACAATTTGATTTATTTGGTTAAGTTTGACGGTTTAAGCGGTTTGAAATAAGCAAATTAAACAATTTCACTCATCTAGTTAATAAGGAAAAAAGAAGATTATGCTAATTGAATATAAAAAAAAATATTAACACAAACTATGGCGTAAAATACATATGATTTTAAATAATTCAAAAATTTTTAAATTAATTTTTTATATGTTTACTCTTAGTATAATGAAAAATATTAATATATTTAATAAAACATTAATTAAACAATTTATAAATGTAAAGTTTAAATTTTGACTTATTTTTATATTAATTACTAAAAACATAAAGTAAAACTACTTGTATATAATATAATTTGTATATAATATATACTAATTTTTAACATTTGAATTTTTTATCTAAATAATTATATAATTTACATAATTAATATGAACTTATTGTTTGATAGCTATCCTCTGTCTATATATATACACACTGAACCAAAAGTTCAATCTTTTAATTTTATAAAATTAAACTAAACCATCAATTATTTAAAAATTGCAGCTTTTAATCGATTTAGATCCATTAGGGTGATTGGATGAATACCCACATTTGATACTCTTGTAATTAAAGAAAATAAATAGTAGAGATTAATTATTTAGTCCCTAAAGTCTGACGAAATTATTTAAGTAATCCATTCATTTTAGATGAATATCCAGCACATCCTTGACTTTTACTTCCGCCACTCTAAGTAGTCCCTTTGTTCAATTTTGAAGGAAGGAAATGACTTAAACATCCCCAGGCAATGTAAAAACCACAAACCGTCATTCCCTTTCCACGTCCTTCTTTTGCACTGGCTCCTCCACCATCGCTGCCTTCGCCATCAACCCCACCTTGCCATCTTCTCCACCACCGCTAGGCTTATTGCCCTCTCTTTCTACACTAGTTGACATTACAAACCCTCTAAACATGCGAAAACGCCATAGCCCATACCAAAGTCATTGTCACTCCTTTGGCTACATATTGGCGACATTGCTCTTTTTGTGTGGTTCCATTTTCTTTTTAATTTGTTTTTACATGATACACTATTGCCACATGGTGGATTGGAATTGGTTTTGGATTGATGTTGAGATATTTTACTGATGGATTACGTGAAGAAACAGTGTTAGAGTTCTACTTTTGACAATACAGCTTGAAACGAGATTGTGTGTGAAATATGCCAACGTGGTTTACTATGTGTTGGCATAGACCATGGCAAATGATAAGAAGGTGAAATCACAACCATTGCTACCAGTGGGAAGTGTTTATGAAGGAGCTTTATTTGTTTTGTTTGAGATGGTGATCTACAAATTCGGTGATGTTTTGGGTGAAAACCTAAGGCCATCTGATTGCGATATACCAATTTTGAATGAATGATATAATTCTTGCTTATGGATTCCTTGTGTTTGTCGTGTTAATAGACACAATTAAGAGGAGAGACTTGTGTTCAGTCTTTGAGGTCATTTCATTCGGATTACAACAAATTTCGTTGTTGCCTAAAATTGTTAGGAACGAGATTTTGATCTAGCTTGATCATAATTTGTTTTCCATTGCTCATGAGAAGTAACATAAAGTTTGTCAATTTAGACAATGAATTGGGTACTGACCATGTAAAGGAAGGAGTCAGAGCGTCTCTTGGAGAGTCAAAACTTTACCAAATCGAAAAAGGAAAAGAAGGGTAAATTTGTCAATTTCATATATTTTCTCTCACATCTTTCTTACTTTTCCACTATTTAATGGAAAAGATCCTCAAAATTGGATGGAGGGACTACTTAGAGTAGCAAATTCAAACGTCAAGATGCGCTAGTTATTCGTCCAAAATGAATGGACTAATTTCGTCTTCCCTCCGAGACTCAATAATTAATTTCCTAAAAAGTATTACTTGGATTATTAGTTGGATAAGTGATTGGACAATCATGCCCTTAAACCTGCTACCCGACGTGGACGGACCAAAAGGGGAAGCATGCACCGCTTCCGCTCCCTGCAACCAAAAAAGAAAAAAAAAAATTATAGAGAAAGAGACCAAAGAAAAACATAAATATAAAATCTCTCTTCTCACTCTCATCAACAACACATATAAAAAGTCCACACTCATTTCTCTTCTTTATTCTCTTCCCCCACCTTAGGGTTTCTCTTTCTCACTGTTTGTTTTGCACACAAATCCCTAATTGCACAAAATCCTTCATTTCTCTTTCAATTGTATATAAGGTTTCTGATTCTTTCTTTCTTTCTCTGGATTGCTGAATTTCAACACAAACAAACTGTATGTATTTATATTACCTATTTATATATAAATAAATTATTCTTCATTCTGAATTTTAAGGGTTTTTTTTTATTATCTTGTGCTCAGATGCAGAAAATTATATCCCGATCCGGTGCCGCGTGATCGCGACCACGGATTTAATCGGGGCGGTTTAGTTCTTGTATGGAAACTCGGAGCCGGAAGCGGGCGGAGGCCTCCTCAACAGCCCCTTCATCTTCCTCCTCCGGTCCCACAACTCGTTCTCAAAAACGCACCCGCCTTTCTGCCGCCACTGCTACTACAACTTCTTCTTCCACCTCCACCACCGCTGCAGCCGCCGCCACCTCCACCACCACCACCACCGTCCGCACTCGCCCTACTCGCGCTCATCCTGCGCCGCTCATGGACCCTACCACTCCCGTTGAATCATCATCGTCTCGTTCTCGTCGCAGCAAAAACGAATCGTCCGATAAAGGCAAAGAGAAGGAACACGAGGTTAGGGTTCGTGACAATAGGGAAAGAGAGAGTCTAGGGTTAAATATGGAATCTGGAAATATAAATCCAAACGACGATGATGATAACGACAGTGAAGGAGGTGGTATTGGTACTTTCCATCAGAATTTAACATCAGCAAGCAGTGCTCTTCAAGGCTTATTGCGTAAGCTTGGTGCTGGTCTTGATGATCTTTTACCTTCATCAGGAATGCCGTCTGCTTCATCCTCGCATCAATCCGGTAGGCTGAAGAAGATATTATCAGGATTGCGAGCTGATGGAGAGGAAGGGAAACAGGTTGAGGCTTTAACCCAGCTTTGCGAAATGCTCTCGATTGGAACTGAGGAGTCCTTGAGTACTTTCTCGGTCGATTCATTTGTGCCTGTGCTTGTTGGGTTGTTGAACCATGAGAGTAATCCGGATATAATGCTGCTTGCTGCAAGGGCAATTACACATTTATGTGATGTGTTGCCTTCATCTTGTGCAGCCGTTGTGCATTATGGTGCTGTTTCGTGCTTTGTTGCTAGGTTGCTTACCATTGAATATATGGACTTGGCTGAACAGGTTTGTTGTTCTTATAAGCATCCATTTTGTATCTAGATATTTTAAGTTACTAGTTGTTTTGCTCATTACTGACTGTAATGACATCTTATCAGCACATAGTTGTCAGTTGGAGTAGGTGGGAATTAGTTATTTATAGTTTTGTTATGTGATTGAATTGTGGTTTTTCTGATGGAAACAGTCCTTGCAAGCACTGAAAAAGATATCTCAGGAGCACCCTACTGCATGTCTGCGAGCTGGTGCTCTTATGGCAGTGCTTTCTTATCTGGATTTCTTCTCCACTGGAGTCCAGGTAACTGATTTCTAGTTACTTTCCTAGGATTGAGTTAATGTTGAACGTGAGGGGCTTTAACATTGTGAAAGGTCTTGGTATTCTTATTGGATTTCGTACTTCTTTTTTACTTCATTAGCGGGTAGCATTATCTACTGCTGCAAATATGTGCAAGAAACTTCCTTCAGATGCGGCAGACTTTGTGATGGAAGCAGTTCCTCTATTGACCAATCTTCTTCAGTACCATGATGCGAAGGTATGGTTGCTGTTTTCTCAACAAGCTCCATTCTGTCTTCTCCTTTTGAAAAAAATGAAATTTGTATTAATGATTGAAGGTATTGGAGCATGCTTCTGTCTGTTTGACCCGAATTGCTGAAGCCTTTGCGTCATCACCCGACAAATTAGATGAACTTTGTAATCATGGACTGGTCACACAAGCTGCCTCTCTCATTTCCAGTAGTAATTCTGGAGGTGGACAGGCATCTCTTAGCCCGCCTACATACACGGTAAAGATATCTTTTGATTTGAGTTTAGTACTTGTGAATTTTGAGGCTGCTAGTCTGATTTTGAGGCATGCAGGGATTAATCCGACTACTATCCACATTTGCGAGTGGGTCTCCTCTAGGAGCAAAAACTTTGCTGCTTCTTGGAATAAGTGGCATTCTTAAAGATATACTATCAGGTTCTGGATTATCTGCTAACTCATCAGTTCCTCCAGCTCTAAGTAGACCAGCTGAGCAGGTGCTTACTGCTTCTTCTGCCTAGTTTATATTTGAAAGTTGTGAAAACTTGAACTACATTTAAGTAACTTGGTTTGAATATTAATACACGTTATTGAGATTACTTTCTGTATTGTATATAATCCCTCTTTCAATAACTCATAACTCAAGGAAAAATAGGTGGCTTATGTGCTGACTTTTTGTAGTTGAACACTTTAGTAGCCTTTTTTTCGTAATATGCTTATTGGCGAGTCTGATGTTCCCATTCCTGCACCAAGCGAAGACTGATTATCTTGAGCTATGTTACTGGCTTTTAGAGTAAGAAAAACTTAAAAAAGATGTAGCATCTGTTATATAATTGCTTTCTAGTTGATGGAGGCACGTGTATGACTGTTCTTTCCATTGTGCTATGGAGTTCCTTCATTACTTGTAAATTTGAGCTGATGAAACATACTTCTAACTATTTCTGATCTTTAGATTTATTTTCGAGCTTTGACCATCTAGTATAGGACTTGTTATTTAGGTTTTCTTCCTCATGTAAGTTGAGTTTCTGCTTCCTTTTCCTTTCCCTTCCTCTCCCTTGCTTTTCCCCATACAATCAATATGGTATTTCTCATGTCTCTATTAAATTTTGCATGAAAAGTTGGGCCCTTTAACTGCCTTTCGGGGCCATACATTCTTCTCAATCCGACTTTTATTGCATTGGATAGATTTTTGAGATTGTCAACCTAGCAAACGAGCTTCTCCCGCCACTTCCACAAGGAACTATCTCCCTCCCTACCAGTTCCAACATATTTGTGAAAGGACCTATTGTAAAGAAGTTGCCTTCGAGCAGTTCTGGAAAGCAAGATGATCTAAATGGAAATCTTCCGGAGGTTTCAGCTCGAGAGAAATTATTGAAGGATCAGCCAGAGCTTCTACAGCAATTTGGAATGGATCTTCTCCCTGTTCTGATACAGGTTAGTTTTCTTGGGCTAGCGGTCATTTAGGTTCTTGCTTTTCCTCAGCTGATAATTATAGCCTTTTCTGGCAGATATATGGTTCCAGTGTCAACAGCCCTGTTCGCCACAAATGTCTTTCAGTCATTGGAAAGTTGATGTATTTTGGCAGTGCAGAGATGATTCAGTCTTTATTGAGTGCCACAAACATATCTAGGTACTCAGTCTTATCTATCCGTGATCTCATGCTACTATTAATTTAGGGATTTGTATGATTATTTTTATATATGTTATATGTCCCGTAGTTTCCTAGCTGGTGTCTTAGCATGGAAAGATCCTCATGTCTTGGTTCCTGCCCTCCAAATTGCTGAAATTCTTATGGAAAAGCTTCCTGGAACTTTCTCCAAGATGTTTGTTAGAGAGGGTGTGGTTCATGCTGTAGATCAACTTGTGCTGGCTGGAAATCCAAATACAACTCCTACCCAAGTATCTTCAGCTGACAAGGACAATGATTATGTATCTGGAACATCATCTCGCTCTAGACGTTATAAACGTCGCAGTGGTAACTCAATTTCTGAAGGAAATTCATCTGAAGAATCCAAAAATCCTATTCCAACAATTGCTGGATCACCTCCAAGTTCTATTGAAATACCTACAGTTAATTCAAGTCTTCGTATGGCAGTGAGTGCATGTGCTCAGAATTTCAAAGACAAGTATTTTCCATCTGATCCTGGGGCTTCTGAGGTTGGAGTTACTGATGATCTTTTACATCTAAAGAATCTTTGTATGAAGTTGAATGTTGGTGTTGATGACCAAAAGACTAAAGCAAAAGGCAAATCTAAAGCTTCTGGTTCTCGTTCTGTTGAAAATTTTGCTTGTAAAGAAGAGTATTTGATTGGTGTGATATCTGAGATGCTCACAGAACTAAGTAAAGGGGATGGTGTATCCACTTTTGAGTTTATCGGCAGTGGGGTTGTAGCAGCCTTGCTGAATTATTTTTCTTGTGGTTACTTTTCCAAGGAGAGAATTTCAGAAGCTAATCTGTCCAAGCTTCGTCAACAGGCTCTTAGAAGATTTAAGTTATTTGTTTCTCTTGCACTTCCTTCAAGTATTGATCAAGGGAGTGCTGCAGCTCCTATGACTGTCTTGGTTCAGAAACTTCAAAATGCTTTGTCATCCTTAGAACGTTTTCCTGTTGTTTTAAGCCATTCATCTAGGTCATCCAGTGGAAGTGCTCGTCTCTCTTCTGGACTAAGTGCCTTGTCTCAACCTTTTAAGTTGCGTCTATGTCGAGCCCAAGGAGAAAAATCTCTCCGTGATTATTCTTCAAATGTAGTTCTTATTGATCCATTAGCAAGTTTAGCAGCAGTTGAAGAATTTCTTTGGCCTCGAGTTCAGAGAGGTGATTCTGGTCAAAAGCTCACAGCATCTGTGGGGAACTCTGAATCTGGGACCACTCCTGCTGGAGCTGGTGGATCATCTCCATCTACCTCCACTCCATCAAACGCTCGTCGTCATTCTTCTAGATCTAGATCATCTGTTAATATAGGTGATGCAGCTAGAAAAGAACCTGTACCGGAGAAAAGCACAAGCTCCTCGAAGGGAAAGGGGAAAGCTGTCTTGAAGCCTGCCCAGGAGGAGGCAAAAGGACCTCAAACGAGGAATGCTGCTCGTAGAAGAGCAGCCTTAGATAAAGATGCACAGATGAAATCAGTGAATGGGGATTCTAGTTCTGAGGTATGTTATATTACAATAGAGTATGAAAAATTTTATAATCATGATATATTCAAAATATGTTTTTGTCTTGCTAAATTTGGTTTATTATGTTTTCTTCAGTCCCAGGATATCATAAATTTACTTTTAATATTCTTGATAGAATTAAAAGGCATAAGAAGTGGAAAATTTTTAGCTTTTTGCTATTTCATTGTTTTCTAAGAGATGTTGGGATGTTAATATCTTAATGTACTGGATTTCTAATATTTTGAGTAAGATAAGGTTGAAGCTTTCTCTTTAAAGAGTAAATAAATAAGAAGGAATATACATGGCAAGGGGGGTTCTGTTTTTTCAAAAGTTGGTATCTCATTCTGCAGTTTTATGCTCATTTTTATGTATTTACAAATTCACAGTGCGAGAATAAGAGAATAATTAGTATTGAGGCTGTTGATTGAAAGTTCTTTGTGGTTGGAATTATTTAGGGTTTGTAGATGTGCATGACAATAAATCTGTTTGGTATAGAACATGCTACTTGTATATGTCTTTGATTGGATAAAGTTCATGAATTGGGTTGAGCTACCTATAATGAGTCAATTTATTTGTTGGAGAGTCCTGCTATTTTTTGAAGTTTTCTCATGCTTCCTATTCTCCTTAATTTTATAATTTTGTGTTGGCTTACCTTTTCATTATTTTGCTTTTGCTTTTGCTTTTATGATAGGATGAGGAATTGGATATATCTCCTGTTGAGATTGATGATGCACTGGTGATTGAAGATGATGATGATATCTCTGATGATGAAGATGATGATCACGAAGATGTAATCCTCTGAATCCCTTATGGAAATATATGTTTACGCCTTTTCCTTTTGTTTATCTTATTCTTCTCCACTGCTTGCATCTCTTTTTTCTCTTCTTCTATCTCCTCTCTATGTATATGCGGACACGATATAAGTTAGCTTTTGTTGGCAATATGGGGGGCTCAACAAAACCAGAACTATTTTGTTATGGCACTAGCATTATTATGACTAAGGGAAGTTGGATTTTTCTTACTTCTGATAAACATGTGCAGATAGATAGTTGTACATAAAGGACAAAAATATATTACATTATGCATACCCCATAATATTTTTTAGATTATTTTTATTATTGAATATGGTTCCAACTGTAGTAACTGTTATGAAAGTTTGATTGTTAGGTAGGGCTTCTTGTTCCATTGCTTAGTAGTATTAAATGAAATAAGGATCCTGATTTTTGTATAACTGAATCTGGATTTTTGTTCATTATATGTGATTTCTATTTGGTTTATCATGTCAGGTAAAGGAATATTTTTTCCAGTGAAGAATTGATATTTTGTTAAAGAACAAGTTATATTTTGTTTGCTGAGCTATAATTATTAACAATACTTGTTAATAAGTTGATAGTTGTGTACATGTTAATAATTTTTGAATGTTACTAAATCATATTTAACTTGTGAAAATAACTCTGACAATCCCATGGTAGATATTGCTACGGGTCAGGTGGGACACATATATGATGTCTTGACAATTTTTTGGATGATATTTATAATGAATTTTTTATGGCATAAATATTCTTGAATAAGATCTCATTAAGATTAGGTGCAAAATGTAATATGGAACTAGTTCTATAAGTAAAAGAATAAGAGATGTGAGAACCGTTACACTAGGTGTAGATTGGAATAGCATCAGAGGGCAGATATGAAACAGGGGTTTCTGTGGGGGATCTCATGAAAATAGTGTTATTGGATCATTTATGGCTATTGTTTGACAGTTATTTTTGTTCGATAATATTTTTTTTTCACTTCTGTGAAATAAATGCTGCCACAATGATAACCAGAATGTTCAATGTGAGTTTCATTTTTACAATTTTCCCTGACCAGTTTATTTGTTGTTTACTTCCTCCCCCCAGGTCCTCAGAGATGATTCTCTACCTGTTTGCATGCCTGACAAAGTACATGATGTAAAGTTAGGCGATGCACCTGAGGATAGCAGTGGTGCACCAGCAACAAGTGATAGCCAAACTAATCCTGCTTCTGGCTCTAGCAGCAGAGCAGCTGCTGTTAGGGGCTCAGAATCTACTGACTTTAGAGGTGGTAGCTCTTATGGTTCGAGGGGTGCTATGTCATTTGCTGCTGCTGCTATGGCTGGTCTTGGGACTGCTAATGGTAGAGGTATCAGAGGAGGCAGAGATAGCCATGGACGACCACTATTTGGTGGCTCTAATGATCCCCCAAAGTTAATCTTTACTGCTGGTGGGAAGCAGCTAAATAGGCATTTGACAATCTATCAGGCTATTCAACGGCAGCTTGTGCTGGAGGAGGATGATGATGACAGGTATGCTGGCAGTGATTTCATCTCCAGTGATGGCAGCAGGCTCTGGAGTGATATATATACCATTACTTACCAAAGGGCAGATGGACAAGCTGATAGGGTGTCCATTGGGGGTTCAAGTTCGACCACAACAACAAAATCAGCAAAAACTGGTTCTTCCAATTTGAACTATGACAGTCAATTGCATCGTATGTCACTCTTAGATAGTATCTTGCAAGGTGAACTTCCTTGTGATTTGGAGAAATCTAACCCTACTTATAGTATATTGGCACTGTTGCGTGTACTGGAGGGCTTGAATCAGCTGGCACCACGTCTCAGAGCCCAGTTGGTTTCAGAAAATTTTTCTGAGGGGAAAATCTCAAGTTTGGATGAGCTTAATGTTACTGGTAGTAGGGTTTCTGCTGAAGAATTTATTAACAGCAAGCTCACTCCTAAATTAGCTCGGCAAATTCAGGATGCCCTTGCGTTATGCAGTGGAAGTCTTCCATCTTGGTGTTACCAGTTAACAAAGGCGTGCCCGTTTTTGTTCCCTTTTGAGATCCGGAGGCAGTACTTCTATTCAACTGCTTTTGGATTGTCTCGTGCATTGTATCGCCTTCAGCAGCAGCAGGGTGCTGATGGTCATGGATCAGCAAATGAAAGAGAGGTGAGAGTTGGGAGATTACAACGCCAAAAAGTTCGTGTTTCTCGAAACCGCATTTTGGATTCTGCTGCGAAAGTGATGGAGATGTATTCTAGTCAGAAGGCTGTGCTTGAAGTAGAATATTTTGGTGAAGTCGGCACTGGGTTGGGTCCTACTTTAGAGTTTTACACACTTTTGAGTCATGATTTACAAAAGGTTTCACTTGGAATGTGGAGGTCAAATTCATCATCTGAGAAACAATCAATGGAAATTGATGATGGAAACAAGAATGGGAAATTGAATAATGGCTCTGGTGCTGCCAGTGATGTAGATGTTGTCCAAGCTCCTCTGGGTTTGTTTCCTCGCCCTTGGCTTCCAAGTGCTGATGCTTCTGAGGGTAGCCAGTTTCACAAGGCTATCGAGTATTTCCGTCTTGTTGGACGTGTAATGGCCAAAGCTCTTCAGGATGGGCGCCTTCTGGACTTGCCACTTTCAACAGCATTCTATAAGCTTGTGCTTGGTCAAGTATGCAAATTTGCACTGAACATATCCTTCACAGTTTCGAGAATTTCTTTCTTCACAGTTTCGAGAATTTCTTTATTTTAGTTGCTCAAAATATCTACTCTCTTAATCAATTACAGGAGCTTGATTTATATGATATTCTTTCTTTTGATGCGGAACTTGGGAAGGTTTTGCAAGAATTGGACACCCTTGTTTGCAGAAAACGTTACTTGGAATCTTCAGGAAGTGATAACCGTGATGCTATTGATGATCTGTGTTTTCGTGGGATGCCAATCGAAGATCTTTGCTTTGATTTCACTCTTCCTGGTTATCCTGACTACATTTTGAAGACTGGAGATGAAACTGTAAATGACAAATATTTTCCTTTTTGTTATAATTTTGAATCTCTCTATCACTTTTTTCTTGCTTCTGTCATTTTTTTCTTATGTGGATTTTTCTTATGTATTTGTTTTTATAATCTTCAGGTTAATATAAATAACTTGGAAGAGTACGTAAGTTTAGTTGTTGATGCATCAGTGAAGACTGGGATTATGCGTCAGATGGAAGCATTTAGAGCTGGATTTAATCAGGTACGTGCATTATATGTTATATTAAACTATTGCAGATTTGAGTCTTATCAAGTTTCTTATTTGTATGTATGCTTCAATTGGACTATGGCCCCACCATACATGTGGATTTGTCTATCTATCTACAATACATAATATGGTATTGCAATTACTGATTATCATGCTCTTATTTTCCTTTATTTGTTCCTTTGTATAACAAATAGGTCTTTGACATCTCATCGTTACAAATTTTCTCTCCACAAGAATTGGACAATTTGCTTTGTGGGCGTCGAGAGTTGTGGGAGGTAACTTACTTTTCTATTTCTTTGAATTTTACATTACATGACTGGATCCAGTGGTATAGATGGTTCTGATGGATTTTTGACTTGTACAGCCTGAGACCCTTGTTGATCATATAAAATTTGATCATGGATACACTGCCAAGAGTCCTGCAATTATTAATGTATGTTGAACTCTTAATCATGCTGTTCACCCTTCCTTTTTTTTTTTTGTAAATGAACTCAATTCATGGTTGTGCCATCTTTTTACGATGTTTATAGTTGCTGGAGATTATGGGAGAGTTCACACCAGAGCAGCAGCGTGCCTTCTGCCAGTTTGTTACTGGTGCTCCAAGGTTACCGCCTGGTGGTCTAGCAGTACTAAATCCAAAGCTAACTATTGTGAGAAAGGTACAGTACAATGATTAAGATTCAAACAATCTTCTTATTTACTTGAATGCTTATGACTTGATTTAATTCAATGGATATGTGTTTATGGAACTATTAACCTTCTGCTAGTGGGTTTCTGTACCCATATTTTGAAGCGTCTGTTTTTATTTGGCAGATGAGCGGGCCTTGATTGCTCCTTTTGATATATCTATATTCCCAATGGCATATATAGCATTACAAAGTAGTTAATATTTTTTTGGGGCAATGTTTGTAGTGTTATTGCTGTAGTACATTTTCCTGAAACTTACTGTTGCGATGAATCGTATGGCTGGATGCAGCATTCTTCATCTGCTGGGAATGTGGCAGCGAATGGAATCGGCCCTTCAGAATCAGCAGATGATGACTTGCCTAGTGTCATGACCTGTGCTAATTACTTGAAGCTTCCTCCGTACTCCACCAAGGTAAGCATTTTGGATGGTTGTTGTTACGTCTTACCATTATATGTTTCCAAGTTATGTAGGTATTTTTTATGCTAATAATTATCACGGTTTAACAGGAAATGATGTACAAGAAACTACTATATGCAATCAGAGAAGGACAGGGTTCTTTTGATTTGTCATGAGTTTTTGACTAACTGGTTAAAGGGGGTGTATATTGTATCACAAGATTGTCAGGATTATTTCTCTTTTCCTGGATAATTTGATATAGAAAAGTAGCACCTGTTCTGCTGAATAATGGCTTCTTTTTGGTGGGGGCCGATTTAAACTAATGGTGTCATCAAAGGTCAGTTGCTAAAATTGTTGAATCAAGGCCTGAGTGAGTCTGTGCATGTATTTGAAGTTTATATTCAATTGAAATTGTTCTCCATTCTTCAACAGTGAGTCTTAGATCCTTAAAAATGCCGACTCAATTTGTCTTCAGGTTGGATTGCCGCATTTTCATGCTGTAAAGAGGGAAACATTTGGAAGGCTTTTTAAGCTGTTAATGCTCTTGTAAATAAATAGGAATTTCGTTTTTATTTTTATTTCTTTTTGTTTTTTCACCATATTTAGTAGGAAAATACATGTATGCCATGAAACGATAGAATGGGAAAATAAAATATTGAATATTAACTCCCCTTTTCTTTCTCTCTTATTAAGATTTATTTTTTTTTCTTATATATTATTGTATGTGGTTCCTTATATATTCATTTTGATTTAATTGCTTCAACTCTGTGGTATTAAATGTTTTTGCCTCTTGTTTAAGGGTCAAATCCTTCAATTCTCGCCTGATCTTGATTGGACATGTTCCATTCTACTTTGGAATGGAATTTTTTAAATTATGTAATGTGAAATGGAATTATGAAGTAAGTTTCATATTTTAAATTTGTGTTTGAAATTTTTAATTATATTTAACATGTATTTTAATATAAATGTTTTTGAGGGGGGGGACATTAATTCTACTTCATTTAAATATAAATGTTTTTTTTTGTTAATAATTAGATAAATGAAGTAATTAATTATTGAATTTGCAAAGTTTTATTTATTTATGCAGGCAGAGATTTTGGAATTTTCAAAATATAAAATTTTTAATTTGTTTCTATCTATATTTCTTATTCCTTTTGATATATTATGATATCATGTAATTATTATATAAATGCCCTATTCCACGGCAGCATTTAAAGTAATGTTTAGTATTTTGATAAGTAAAAATACCATTTTAATTAATTATAGCTTTTAGTAATACAATATTTATCTTAGTGTTTAGAGTTTAACACAGTATTTTATACTTTATTTATGACACCTATATTTATTACTTGTTTTTACTTTATTTTTTGCTTTGATATCTTATCATTTTATATTAAACAGTCAATCAAACACTTTTATTCTAAAATCGATGTACAATCGTTAATTACTAACAATTAATATTTAAGAGTTGACAGCTACTAGAATAGCTAAATTTGCCGGATAAATCCAAAGTATTAATAAATTGCCAATTTTCTTTTTTTTTAAAAAAAAACATAAATCTGACGTAATTGGTAAAAGTTAAAGTTGTGCAACAGGTAAATTGATCAGCAAAAACACATTTGGAAGTATAATAAGCAACATAATTAGACACCCAAAGACAAAACAAACAAAGAAATGGGAGAAGACATTAGTCAACCAATTGTGTTTTTTCTTTTCATTTTTTCAATCACTAATATTTTTTAGTGCATTATTTTACTCTAATTTAAGATAGTTATAGTATTTTTTTTAAAGTAAAATAAGTAATATTATAATAATTTAGAAGTTTAGAAATTTAAATTGAGTTTTGTGCTTATTATATCAATCGTTAATCTAAGACTATGTTTGAGTTAACGTAATCAATTATATAATAAAATGCAGATTACAATTGATTATGATATTTGGATAGACTTTTTTTTTATTTCGTAATGTGTAACGAGCATTACAATTATATTTATTATTATTTAAAATAAAATAATAATCATTTCAACAAAAAATTGAACCCTAATAAATTCAATCTCAAATTCTAGCACCGACACACTATCTCTTTTGCCGCCACCATTTTAACTACTACTTTGCCGTCACCACCACATCATTAATAATGTAAAAGGAATATTTAAACTAAAAATTATTCATTATTTTAAGTTATTAAATTAGATTTATAAATTTATTTAGAATAAAAAAATTTTAAACAAATAAGTTAGGAAAAAAATGTACGAAATTAATTGCTTTATAATCACATATTTCTATTGAATAAATTAAATTATAATATAAAATACATAAGTATTTTAATTTTTTTAGTATATTTTCATTCTATTCTTTCCATCCTTATAAGAAAATGAAAGAATAAAATATAATTTTTATTCTATATTACACATAAAATACATAAATAATCATTCATATTTCTATTATCATTTCGTTATTTACTTCAATTCTTATTTTATTTTATTTCATCTGCCACTTGTGGTTTTAAATTATTAGAAACACTTATATCTAATGTAAAAATTAATAGTTTTTAGTTCAAATATTTTTTTTTATTAATAATGACATGGTAACAATGACGGTAATGGAGACGGAGTGGTGGTTGAGGTGAAGCGGTGGTTGTGACGGTGTGTTGATTACTTTACATATTTAAAAATAAAAATAGAATGGTGGTGATTGATAGTTTTACATGTTGCACTCTTTTCAAAATATTTCTCCTCAATGCAATGGTGGTGTTGTTTCATGAAAGAAGAAAAAGAAATGGAAAACGTTTGGTATGATTGTTGTTTTTTTTTTCTCCAATTATTTAAGAATGATAATATGTCTTCAAAATATATGTTTTTTATTATTTAATAAATAACTTACAATAGAAAAACAAGTTGTAACAAGAAGTGAAAACCATAATATGTATTTTTAAATTATTTTTTTTGCTAAATACAACTTTTCTCTGTAAGAAAACAAAAATAAAAAGCGAAAAACAAAAATAATATCAAACATTTTCCAAGTTAATTAAAAAAAATGCTTAGAGAATCAAATCTGAATATACTTGTCAACTCCTGATATTCATCACTACCGGTGCATGAAACAACTATTAAAACTACTATTTGACCTTTTACATTATGAATAACGCCCAATTTGTCTCCCGAATTCAGGGAAAAACGAAGCTCAAAATCAGCCTTTTGACTCAATTTTTGCCTCCTGACCTTGTGTTTAACGCGAGGTCTCAAATTAATATTAGGGGCCTTCTGCTCCGTTTGAATGTAGTTAGTAGGCAACTTGAGTCAAAAGTTGATTTTGTAAATTTTTTTTGTTTTGAATTACAAGTTTATAGTCCAAATTGGACTCGATTCCTTTACATTGACATAACGTTTTAACCAGTAAATTCAAAACTAAAACTATAACAAACAAACAATACCTATCTCGTGCTTCCTAGCTAATGCCTGCCAGTGCCACACTTTACTTGAACAGCTAACACTTTTTGTATACCTGGACAATCATCCTTCTTGTTATCGAAGAGCTGTCTATCAATTGGAATGCTACAGCTCCTCTTTCCCAAGCAAAGCTGCTCAAATCCAACACAAAGCATCCTTCAGTTTGGTATAAATGAATTTAAGAAACAAAATTCTTAATAAGCCCAAGGAGTTTGTTTCTATATCAGGTTTTATCATTCATGTGCCTTTTTCATTTACTATTAACCTAACCATTAAAATGACACAAGTTGTTCAATTTATTAGCCTCTAATATTTTTTTCCCTCCTCTTTTCTTAGGCTTAATGTATCAGAATATCCAAGAACTTCATAAATTTCTATAATTTCATTCTATTTTGATATTTTCTTATGTTTGATTTTTCCCACTTTCATAAATTTATTCATGCTAAACATGGAAATATATTCCATTTTAGGAGACAAACATGGACCTTTGATATTTCCATTTTAGGAGACAAAATATAAAGGCATATTAGGAAAGAAGTAAGCAAAATTTCATGATTTAACATATTAATTACATTATTTTACAATTAAAATGAAATTAGAATTACCTGTTCAACAACCTGCCTCGAAATAGGAGAATTGCATTTTCCAAAAGAATATCTTCCACAGGAACCTTCAGGATCACCAAAACTTGCAAACTCAACAGCAATAATCTGCTTGTAGTTGGGACAATTTAACTGAGCTGCTGGTTTTACATTATCCATTACGGGTATGATCTTGCCTGCCTTCCTCGTCCATGACTTGACAGTTGCTGGCTGATTTTCTACCGTGTAACTACATATTGTATCTCTATTCACAGTGAATATCTCAATTTTTTCCGTGTTTGCTTCTTCCTCTTCTAGTATAACCATTAGATTATTGGTTGATTTTAAGTATGCTCTGGGGATGTGGTACCTGATTCCAAAGCACCAATTGGATAAGAAACCTAAATTACTACGATTCATGTACTGTAAATTCAACTTTTATGTCAGAATGACATTCATTAAATTTAAAATTACACTTGTTATAATTTCTTGATTTTACTTACTGGGTTTGAGTGGGCGATCCTAGCGGGGAGAGGTAAGACATCCAATAACGGCCTATGCTTTTCCCATTGATCCAAAGCATGCCTTTGCCCATTCCATCCATTTTAATAGTGACAGGATCACGACCTTCTGGAGAGTCAAAGTATGTCTGTAATATGAAATTACAGTAGAAATTTGAAATTAATAACACAAGTGATATTTCCAGATATAATCTGCAAAGCTAGTCTCCAGGTAGGGCCGACACCAGGATTTTGAAAAGTTAAGGGCAAATTATTAAACACAAAAAATTGGTTCTTCCTCATCAAGTGGCTTCACCATTATAACGTTTTTTGTCATGGAAATGAAAATTCATCTACCTTGTACCATGTAAGAGTAGGTCCTTGCTTCTTGACTTCTGTCCATGTTACCTTCTTTGATCCATCCTCAGTGTACAATTGATTCTTCTCTCCATCCAAACCTACCTTCAATAATTCACTCCATCTATTAGCCACTGCTACACCTAATATTTACCTGATCTTCTTGCTAAGGAATATCAGCCGGCCTCATTTTGTTTTTGATTGGTCCGGTGTACGGAGTACCTATATACCCAGGTGTAGGTAACTCCTTCCTTTATTTCACATCTAAATGGGAACTAAGTAATGTGTAAGCGAGAGGAAGTTGTCAGAATTTGAATTCTGAATCTTTGCAATATTATACCTGATGGCCCCACCCGTTTAGTGTGAGATCAACTGTTCCTTTGCTCAAACCAAGCAGGGAAACTCCAATAGGTCCTGCATACCTACGCTCCATATAAGCTCCACTATCCTTCAACGTATAACAAAGAGGAAATATTATCTATGGAAATGGTAAAATATAATTTTATTTATTATTATTTTGAGTTATAATTTTCTTACTGGAAATCCCATTATAGATCCCAAGAGAGTGATGGTGATGTTTCCAGGCTTCAAGTTCACAGACTTCTCAAGGACAAAGCTCTTAACAACTTTGCTCCCATGTGCAGCTCCTGAAAGTCATTACCATTATACATAAAAAATTACGGTTTCATACGTTGTAATAACTCTTTTAAAAGATAATCTAGTAGTTAAGGTTTTTATCAGGATGACTCAGATTTGAAATTGCAAGTGCTTACCTACAAATTCACCATTCACAAAAGCAAGCATTGCATGACCAAGACTTGCAATTCTTAATACAGGAAGACTACCTTTCCGCATTGGCAAATCACGTTTCGTCAATTCAAAACTGTAATTAGAATAACATAATACATGCTTAGAATTTGGCAAAAGTAGTAGAAGCGGAACCAAGATAATTGCTTTCCTCAAGTTTGCATACTTACGCTGTAGTGTACCATCCATAGTCAGTAGTATCTTTGGTCAAGCTATAGAGCTCCAATGGTTTCTTTGATGTCTCCTCAAGTTGGGTTGGAACAAGCTCCTTGTACATCTTCCATTTAAGATTATTGTTTGCAATTTCCGAACTCACAAAGCTCCTCACATTATGTTGTGATACAATCTGATTTTTATATATGAATCAAAATGAGAATCGCATTAATAAGATACAGTTTTAACTTATGGTTTAAATTAAAAATGCATTTGATTAATTTATATTGTATTTGATTACGATGTAAAAGAGAGAGCATAAGTAATGAGGATCACCATCATGGTGTTATAGACCATAGTCTTGCAATCAGGGAGGATGCTAATGGAAAGTGCTGGCAAGTAATAATTTTGGCCTCTGAACTTGACAGTCATGGGCAATTTGGTGTCATTATTAGATAAAAATGCAGCACAAATGTCTGTTCCAGGTTTCTCATATAGACGAACCTGCATAACAAAACAATTTGAGCATTCATGAATTTGGGCAAAAAAAACGAGACTCTTTATAGTAATCTATCATAGCCAATGCATAGCTTTAATTTGGATGCAAATTAATTACCTCTAGATTGTTATCCAAAGATTGAGTTTGAGGAGTACCCCAAAGTAGAGCCTTCTTGCTTAACCTTATAGCACTATGCAAGTCCCTGAGATGACCCCATTTAGGTTCCCTCTGCAAGCCTGCAACAATCAGTGAAACCCAGTATAAAGCTCTGTCTTTCTTATTTTAGACATGATGATGATCAATTTCAAGGGTCTGTTTAACAAAATTAGTTTAAGTAGCTTTCTATGAAACGCTAAAAACTACATATTATATGAGTTAACTTTTTACAAAACGCTGTCATAACCTTTAAAAGCAAATCCAAATGCTATATTACCGAACCAACTTTTAAGTTCAAAAGCTAAAAGCTCCTTAAATGCTGTTGCCAAACACAACCCAAATCCATACCATATTCATCAAGAGGGGCTTCATCATAGTAGCGAGTTGTTATGAAAGAGGAGCTTGATCTGCCAAAATTTGTTCCTCCATGGTACTGCAAGCACATATCATTAATACATAGATACAAGATTGGAAGCCATGGATGTTTATGCTCTTACCATGTAATAGTTAGCTAGGGTTCCATTCTTAGAGAACCAGCGAGCCACTGAGAAAGCAAGATCTTCTGCTGCTCTTCGAGACGGTGGGTCTCCAAATGCTCTGTAACTGTAATCACATATCATCAATGGAAATGCTATTACCATTAACCTTTTTTATTTAAATTAAAAAAAATTGCAGAAAACTCTTAAGCTATATATATGTATACTCACTGTGCAGTCCAGTTCTCAGTCCATAAAGAAGGTTTGTTCGGTCTATTAGGGCCTGGGAAAGTATCACCACAGTGCCTTCCATTGCAAGTATTGATCTACAGATTGAAAATAATAATTTTAAGAAACTGGAGTTTCATAACAATATAAAATTTTCTTCATTAGGTTAGTATTGCCTAATTCCCTGAAATTAATAATATCAATGCATAATTACCACAGGATCAGGAGCATCACTCTGCTTGCACATAATCCATGGAACTCCAGTTTTTAGCCCCACAGCCATGGTTCCTGCCCATTGAACGTATCTAATTCCTGATTCTTTATATACCTTTTCGACATTCTTGTACTCGTTTTCAATCTGCATATGCAAAATACTCATAGAAAATGAATTTTAGTTCAACAGTACAAGAGTAGTTTCCAGGATTCTAAGGTTGCGAGTTTAAATCAGAGTCAATATATATATATATATATATATATATATATATATATATATATATATATATTACAGGATAGCAAAAATAATTGAAAGGTTATATACATAAGAATTGAAAAATTCTAACCTGTGATAAGATTATAGGTCCTCCTTGTGATGCAAATAACTTCTCCTTTTTCAGCATATGAATAATCATCCCAACAAACTTGCTCATGTAGTACTGCAAATTGAATGCTTTTTTTTTTGGTTTTTTTACAAAAAAAAGGGAGAAATTAGAAAAAAAAGCTTTCTGTAAGCAATCAATGTGGCCGAGTCTTGATCACCTTGAATGGCAGGTTATCGGAACGAAATGTAATTCCCGGAATCTCTCTTAACCAATATGGGAATCCTCTAAACCCAAAAATTTATTCAACATCCCATAAGTGTCAAAGCCATTCAGCCAAATCAGTAATTAGTATATAATGAAAGAAAATGATGATAATTAGTTAGAATTTATACCCATGATTCCATTCAGCCTCTACGAATGGCCCGACCCGGATTGTTGCATACATGCCATGGATACCAATCATCTTTATGAACTTCACTAGGTCATATTGCCCTTCAAAATTGTACTGCAAGTTTTTGAGCAAGATAGGAAGTTTCATAATCGAGCACCCGAAAATAACAGCATGTTATTTTTACCAATTAGCTTTCTGTTTCAACGATAATCAAGCCATATCTAATTAAGATCATAAACTTACGAACTCAAGTTCAAGTGAAAACCTAATTAATCAAACAGAAAGGTAAGATAAACATAACCTTGAATAATATGTATTTAGATTATATACCTGGCCTTGCACTGGTTCATGTACGTTCCAGAAAACATAAGTCTGAATTACATCAAGACCTCCATGTCTAGCCTTCGCAAGGATGTTTGGCCACATCTGAGTAAACCCATTTCAATATGATCGTTATTAGTGCAGTTCTAATTATCAAATGAAAAATCTTTAGAACACAAAAACGGACATGAATGGGACATGATAATGATAGAAGATGAAGTTTGGAGGGCAAAATATAAATTTTTAAAATTTTGAGGGCGAAATAAAAAATTTCTTAAATTTCAATAACCCTTTTATGAGACTGTGTTAATTACATCAGGAGTACTGCGAGTGTAATGGACTGATCCTGAAAGAAGAAGCTGTCTTTTCCCATTAATGATCAAAGAAGTTCCATCATAGCTGACACCCAGTTGATTGGCCATTGTTGAAGAAGACAGAAAGGAAACAAGGATTGTGAGAACAAGAAAGTGCCTTATTGTCACTTCCATCTTATTTTAACTTTCTATCACAACTTTTTAGCATCTGAAATTATTTATAAGTAGAAACCAAATCAGATATAAAGAAGACCTAAATTGTGGCATCTGCAGTTGATTTTTCTTTTATATATGGTCATGCATTGGACAAATAGAGAGAGAAATGAGTTAGAGGCTTGAATAAGAACTAGACCCGCTTGACTCGGTTGGCCAACTTGTACGTTATAACTTCAAGGACAACACTTCGATATTGGCGGTAAATAAACAAAAAGGTAAATAAAAAGATTCAGAAAAAAATAATTTGGAGTCACTAAATTATATTGAAATACACAGATTTTGCTATTTTCAAAATCTAACTTTAAGATCACTAACTTTTACTTCCTCTCGATCTCAAGTCACTCTTGCATACACAAAAATCTAAATATTTACATATAATTAATTTAGATAATATATTAACTAAAAAATAATCATAATGTATAATCTATAATCTGTATATATATAAACAAAACAGTTTGCATTATAAAAAAGCCAAGTGCAAGTCTACCAAAAGCCAAATGTGAATCGATAAGAAGTTTTAGTATTAGAGACAATTTTTTGTAGATATTATTAATATATCATTATTATATTTTGATTGAATATATTACTTCCTATTTTAATCAAAATTTTGATAAAAAAATAACAGTAAATTAAATAATTTTAAATTTTCTTATATTTGTGATAAGAAATAAATATATAGATTTAATAAAATTTTGGATTATATATAAAGTGAATGAGGAGTTATGGAGTGATAAGTAAGCCTCTAATAGACATACTTAGGAAGGATGCATTCATATGGAGTGATCAGGCCACTCAAGTCTTTAACCTTCTATATATAAAGTGGAAATGAGCCAACATAGGGATTGCCAAAAACCCTGCTATATAAGTTTCTAAATTAAAAAATATCATTCAGAATTTTAATTTTGATCGGTTATATTAATTTTTTATTTAAATCTAAATTATATAAGATATAATTATAAATTATCTTATATATTGTATAAAATATATATTATGTATAATAAAAATATAATATCTTTAAATATTTTAATTTATTAACTGAAAAAATAAAAATAATTTAATTTTGATTCATTATATTATAATATATATGTCCCATTAAATATGGTAAGAATATAATATTATTTAATTATTTCGTTTAATAAATTTTTAATTTCATTGATTGTAATTATTTTCTACAAATAATTTATTCTACAAAGAATAAATATAATTTATTATTATTTATTTAGTAATATATTATAATAAAAAATAAAACTCATTAGACATATATATAATATAAAATTATGATATAATGCATTCTATTAGCAAATAACATGTTTGAAAGAAATTTTTTTTCATAAAAAAAGCAACTACAAATTAATTATGTGCAAATGAATTTTAGCACAAAGTAAAAAAATCAAAATTATACATAAATGATGTTCTAAAATGTAATTAATATATTAATTATTTGTAGCTATCTATCTAGAATATATATATATATATATATATATCTTGAAGCGAAAAATGTTTTTAAAAAGCTGAGTTGGCAATTTATGTTTTTCTCTTTTATAAATTTTCTAAGTTTTTATCTCCTTTCTTAACATTTTCTTTTTGTAAATTATTTATCTTAGTTATCTACAACAACACACATGATTTTAAATTTTTAAATTTAAGAGAGTGATTCTTTTATCTTTTTTTTTCTTATAATTGAGCTCGACAATTGTCTCTCTTATTTGAGATTTCTAGCTTAATGTCATGATGATAACAAGGACTATGAATAAGGTTGATAGAAGAACAAAAATAGAGATAGAGACCGCTCTTTTCATCATGACCATGACTATGGAGAAGAAAAGTAAATTCATTATTATTATTTGGCATAATGCAATAATACTTTTATTTTTCATCGCTTTGCTTCTATTTAGGAATTTTCGAGGTTAACAATTCCTTTATACAAATAGTTTGTGTAAGAGCTTTATTCATGAGTGAGAGCACAGAAAAAGGAGATCCAAATTCTTTATGAACAAATTGTAGCTATCTATGTGAGGGTACAATGTGTTTCTCTAAGTTTTTTGCCTTTCCGTATTGTACTACTGCATTATTATCTTTCTGACTTAATAAAAATTGCATTGATATATATATTGTCATTACCCTCTTTCTGTGTATTTTAAACTGAAATGTTGCATCTGGTTTATTCTTTTGTGGCCTAGATTGTGCAATTCTATTATCAGAAGCAAAGTTAAGTCATTACGTCTACCATGAATGAATCCATTATAAGAAAGGTGATCTTGAAGAGAGTTTAAAATTGGCCCATGATTTGAAGGTATACGACATCCAACATATATTTGTCCATTCATTTTTCAATACATTTTATGTATTTGTTATACCTTAATTAATTAGGTACAATATCACATTTAAACCCAAGGAGAAGAATTGTGAGGAATTTAACATTTATTATTCTTATGTTTCTATAAAGACCCTAATCGGTCAAGAAGGTGAACTACAAATGATGAAGGCATGCTTTTGAAAATAAGCACTTTGACTGAGGATGAAGTGATGGCTATTAAGAATGCAGCCTGTAAAAAGGTTTCTAGATCAGGGTGTAGAATTGAAGATGATATTTAAAAAAATAATGATTGAATGAGTTCTATGTTGCAATGCCAAAGCTTGTCATTTTGAAAGCTAAAGCAATGCAAGCCAGTAAGGCAACAGAGAAGGGGGAGAAAACCTAAAAAGAATTTGGAGAAAAAAATGATGGTGCAAGTGTAAATTACTTAGTAGTCTGGTCGATATTATTATCCAGGCCAGCATCAGAATTAATTAATATGTTCTACTTTCGACTCATCAATGGACTTAAAAGGACAATAATTAGCACAATGACCCAATCTACCACACTTATAACACAACTTAGGGAGACTTTAGTACTCAACCTTCTGAACTCGGACATTCAACTTAATTAAATTGAGAAACCAAAGGTTTCTGTGGGTTGACAGACAAAACAATTTCAGAAAACTTGCCATGAGTTATATTGTTTGTATTATAATCAATTTTAACCACCTTAGTACCAATGGCGTTCCCAATAGCTCTAAGGACCGCTCTGTGATAAAGATGGAGAGACAAGCCTGGCAAATGCGCCCAAATTATAATAGCCCGAATAGAGGTATCATGAAAATCAAAACTAGCATGCCATGGTTCTACCTTAAGAAAACTACCCACTGTGGTCCAAGGACCATCAAATAACGCATGCTGATAGTCCATCTCATTAGAAAATCTCACCATAAAACACTCATTACCTTACTCCTAACATCTACAGACCGTGACACACTCTCTTTGTTGCTCGGTTGAATTCTGATACCAGCAGGGCTGCCTTAGCGGCTGAATCATCGGTGGGCATCAAACCCTAGACAAAGTGTGGACTCCAAGGTTTCTCTAATCAACACAACTTGGTGAAAATTTTATTATTTTTGTTACTCTTTTTTTTTTTAAGTGTTTGTATCGAACTATAAGTCAAATTATATTTTTATCTACATCCTCCATCTATTAAAATTTATTTCTTCATTTATCTATATACTATTCAATATGCTGTATAAAATCATCTTTAATAAAAATTGAAGTAGAAATTCATACCAGGTATTATTACTTTATTTCTTTTATGTAAAATCAATGTAAAACATGAATTAACTTCCAATAAAAAAAATTAGCATCCATTTTTTTTATTATAATTGTTTTGATATTTGCCATTATTAATTATTTCAAGTAGGATTTTTTTTGTTCTTTCTAACAGTTTGATTAATAAAACAATAGTATTCGCGCGGTTTTTCGACTAGATTATCTATAAAATCATGTGTGTAAAGAGCTCAATTATGCTACAGGGAAATAAGTTTTGAGGCATTACAGGTGAATGAGAAATATAATTATAATTTTCAATGAAATTTTCATTTTTGCGGTGTTCAAGTATACTCGTCATTGTCAACCAGATGGTGGTCTAGTTGGTTTTCTCACTTATGTGAGGCGTGGGAGATCTTCTCAACCACAGTTGTTTCACTAATATGGTGAGCCAAGGGAAGGGTTACCTCCTGTTGTGTAGCCCGCAGTGTTATTGTATTATTTCGACTTTAAAAAGCCTCCAATGAATTTAAAAAAAAAGTATACTAGTCGTTAGGTGTTGCAATAAGTGATAGTTTTTTAAAAAAAAAATTCGAAGGTTCTATTTGGAATTTAATTCTTTTATTGGTTAATGCCAAAAACTCAATCCCAAAAATTTTAAACAAAAAAAAATCAGATATATATTAATTAATCGGTAAAAATTTTAACAAATTTAAAAGTGACATTATATATATAAAAAAGGGCACGGCTAGGTGCCGAGACTCCTGCTAAAACGGGAGTCCTAAAATAATGTTAAAAGTGGAACCCATAAAAATTGGATATATATTAATTAACCGGTAAAAATTTTAACAAATTTAGAAGTGACATTATCTATAATATATATAAAAGTACGAATAGGGGAACATTTGGTCCTCAAAACGCCCTTACGTATTTTAATTGATAAAAACTATTATTAAGGATAATTTAGTCTTAATAGATAAGTTGAGACCACATTGTGTTTATTTTCCTATTCTAATTATTATTATTATAATTTAATCTAATCCTATTCTAATTAGAAATTTATTTTTTAATAATGAGATAATTTTTAATTTTATTTAATAACTTAATTCTATTTTAATTAGTAATTTTTAATTTTATTATGATTAGGAATATAATTTAATAAAAATATATAATTTAATAAATATTGGAATAGCTAACATTGGGATCATACTTTAATTAAAATATGATATAATAATATAAAATATTTTGAAGATGTTTAATAGACTAACATCTATGTATTAGTACATTAAAAAACGAAAAAATAAAAAATAAAAAATAAAAATCTTTTGAGTCGTTTATATTAATCTTAATTGTTAAATTACACAAGAATTGGAAAAAAAATTATTAGTTGATTATAAATTATTTATTTTAAGGTAAATCTTTAAGGAATATTAAATATCAATTAACTAAATAGGAATATTAAATCAATTAAGAATCATAATATTAATCTAATTAGCTTAAAATCTCACTATAAATAGGTCTTTTAAAGCTAACCGAGAGAAATCAAACATTGAGAGAAAGCAAATGTTACCTTCAGAGGATCAGAGGGTACAACAGTTTCAGTAGAATAGTATTATGATTTTCTCGAAATAGTTAAAATTTTCAGTTAATAAATTTTAATAATGTAAGTGTATTTCCTCTTGGAATTTTAATGAATTGGCAATTTTTGATTTATTTTATTTTATTTTATTAATTGATTTTCTTCTTCAATTTTTCACATTATAAATTTATTATCGTAATTGTATTTCAATTTTTCACAATTTTTACTGTTTTGCTTGCTACACTAATTTTTTAAAATTTGTGCATTTATAGAAACTTTTTGGAGGTACTAATTATTTTACTCCTAATATTCTAATTAAATTTTATAGTTTAGTAATAAATATAATTTTATTAGTTTTATAATTTAAATTAATTTAGTTGATGGTTGTAACTTTTTTTTTAGAGTTTTTATATATTTTTGAATTAGAGCGCCTAATTATTATTATTATTATTTTAGTTTTAACATTGCAATAATGATTTGATACCTTTTAGATTCACAAAAAATAAATATCAAAGAATAAAAAAAATTAATTTAAGCACATAAAAATACATGTATCATTTTTCAGATATTCTATTTAACATTTTAATTAAATAAGTTTCTAAATTGACAAAAATATCATTAACAATTTTAATTTTATTTGTTGGAAAATAAAGGTAATTTAATTGTGATTGTTTATGTCAATTTTCTATTTGAATCTAAATTCTATTAGGAAGAAAGAGAAGGGGAACATTAGGTTCCTAAAACCTTCCTATTAAATTTATGAATTGACAAAAATATTATTAAGGATTTTAATTTTATTGGTAAAAAAATAAAAGTAATTTAATTTTAATTTATTATGTTAATTTATTAATTTTTCATAGGCAAATATTATAAACAATCTTATTCAATTTATGACATTTTGTCCAATTATCATCATTATCATGTCAATGTTATTTTTTATCAACATTAAATTGATAACAATCAGTAGCATGGTTAGTAAGTTTAGGGGCTGCAAACAAAATCATAAAATAAAAGGATAACTAATTCACCTCGTCAATTGATAATCAACTAGGGAAAGGGGGGCGGACATTGGATAATTAATTAGCCCCATCAATTGATATTTTTATTTCAATTATAAATTTTAATTAGTATAAAAATAAAATTTACCTAAAAATAAGGTAAAATATTTGTAATATCAATTGATGATTTCATGATAATATATTAATTTAGATTCATTTATCTTTATACTGATAAATTTAGCTACTGCTAGCAATAATTCTGATCGAATTTCACCAAATCTTACAATTATATATTAAATTAAAGAAAATATTCTAAGAACTATAATTTTCATTGTTAATTTTACATTTGATCAACTATTTGGTCAAATTCAACCTAACAGTAACTCCAAGATTTCTAGCTATGGCTTAACTCAAACCATTTCATAAAACTTAAAATTAGTTAACTAAAATGATAAATTAATAAGAGAATTATAGATATACAAAAATTAAAATATAAATGAGAACAACAAGTTACATATGACAAAAAATATATATGTATAAACGTAAAAATTATTAAGACAATCAATTATTAAATCAAATGAATTTACTATAAAAAAATTAAAAAAAATAATAATGAATTGTGAAATTAAACTTAAATTTTAAAAATAATATTATTATATAATATAAAAGAATAAAATAATTTATGAACAAAAATAATGAGTACAAACGTGCATTGCATATTAAAAAAAAACTAATATATATAAAAAAAGGCACAGCTAGGTGCCGGAACTCTTATCAAAATGGAAGTTTTAAAATAATGTTAAAAGTGGAACCCATATATGTATGGATGCCATTTTTAACATTATTTTAGCACTCTCGTTTTTGCAGGAATACCGGCACCTAGCTTTTCCTTATAAAAAGAAAAAAGTTGAATAGGAATCATATCTCTAAAAGATGATTTCTACTTCTTCTTCTCCTTTTAGGCACACCTCACTTGTACGGCAAGTGTCTTTCTAATATCAGGGCAAGGATCATTAGTCTTGTCAAACAGCTCTCTCTCAATAGGAACATCACAAGAAGCTTGTCCCATGCAATGCTGTTCCAATTTGATTCACGTAAGTTTCTTACAGACAAAATCGCATATAAAAATACAACGAAGATAATAATAATTTTTACCTGTTCGATGACCTGTTTCGAATTAGCGGAAGTGCAATTTCCAGCAACATACCCACCACAAGCACCATAAGGATCACCAAAACTGGCGAATTCGACAGCTACTATCTTCTTGTCCGCTGGACACTTGAGGTGAGCTGCTGGTTTCAAGTCATCAAGAACCGGTATGAATTTGCTATCCTTTCTTGCCCATGACTTCACATGTGGTGGATGAGATTCTCCTATGAAACTGCAGATTGTGTCTCTATCCACTAGTACTATCTCTATTCTTTCAGGGTTTGATGGTTCCTCTTCCATGATTACTACTAGGTTATCCTTCGGTTTTAGGTAAGATCTTGGAATGTGGTACCTGGATTTTAGAATATGAAGGATTCAGAAAGTTTAATATATACTCTCAGTTTGTCTGGAGATAATATATATCCCTAACCAGTGAATTACTCACTCAGGTTGAGTAGGTTGGCCTAGAGGGGAGAGATACGACATCCAGTATCGGCCAATGCACTGACCGTTGATCCAAATCATACCTTTAACCATTCCAATCATACTAATAGCAACGGGGTTGCATCCTTCAGGAGCATCAAAATAAGCCTGCCAACAAAGAAAACGATCATAATTATTTGAGTATCAATATATAATTCTTTGCTAATTTAATTACTTCAAACTCTCTCTCTCTCTCTCTCTCTCTCTATATATATACATATAATATTTTATCATTACCTTGTACCATGTTAGAGGAGGACCTTTTCCCTGTGGAACCTCTTTCCAGGCTACCTTCTTTAATCCTTCCTCTGCATACCATTTCTCGTTCTCTCCAGTCAACCCAACCTAAACGATAATTAATTGCTATTAGTATGGGTAGAAGTGAAAATTCATTTGGAATTTCTCATTTTCAATTCCACAGAATTTATTATACATCGTCAAATTCTACCAAAATTTAAAAAATTCGCAAATGAAAAGCCATTACGAGTATATCTCAGTAAAATTATGTATTTAAAATGTATTATGGTTGATAAAAATGTGAAAATTCATTTTAGCATGAATTTTATTAATGAGATGACTTCTACATAGATTTATTAAAAAAAAACACTATATAGATGATAATTTAAAGTGAATAGATTTATTTTTTATTTTAAGGTGATAAAAGATGTACCTGATGACCCCAACCGTTGGAGGATATATCCAGCGTTCCAGTGTTCAAACCCAGGACTTCCACACCTCGAGGACCAGCAAATCTGTGCTCCATGTAAGCTCCGCTATCCTTTATTCATAAAAAAACTTAACATCCTATTTTTTATCATTTATTAAAAAAGCTTGTAGTTTTGTCTGATGTATATGTGCTACACTTACAGGAAGTCCAACTAGAACTCCCAGAAGTGAAAGAGTATTAACTCCAGGCTTCAATTGCACAGGGCTCTGGAGGACAAAACTCTTCTCGATTTGACTTCCATGTGCAGATCCTGAAAAAGACATTAGCATAATTACCTAAATATGTATATAATGAAACTGAAAGAATTCAGATTTAAGACCTCATTGTCTGATCCATTTAAAAGAAATGAGAAGATCAATAAAATCACACATGATTTGATATAATGTGGAAATACTTACCTACAAGTTGACCATTGACAAAAGCAAGCATATGATGGCCAAGACTTGCAACTCTTAAAACTGGGAGGATATCTTTTCGCATCGACAAGTCCCGGGGATTCAATAATATGCTGTAAATAGCATTAAGTTAAAATTCGGGAAGTTGGTAATTAACTCTTGCTCTAGCATACGATAGAAAGAATACGTGAATTAAGAAAGTGCACTTACACTGTGGTGTACCAAGCATAGTCAGTGGTATCTTTTGTCAAGCTATACAACTCCTTAGGGACCTTGGAATCCATTTTAAGTTGTGTTGGGATTGTTTCCGATGCCATCTCCCACTTAAGATTCTTGTTTGCTTCATTTGATCTTAAAAAGTTCCTTGAATTATGCTGTGACACAACCTGTTTTACATAACCAACAGTTTTGTTAACCTCAAGAAATGGACACGCAAAAGACAAACATTTTTAATCTCCGTTTCTTATCTACTTACTTGCATAGTATTGAATACTACAGTCTTGCAATCGGGAAGGACGCTGATGGAACGCGGAGGCAGGTAAAATTCCTTACCCCTAAACTTAACAAAACTTCCTTCTTTAGTGTCATTGTTTGTCAAGAAAGCAGCACAGAGTTTTTCTGAGGGCTGCTCATAAAGCCGAACCTGCAAAGTGGAAAATGTTAAATACAAGTAACAAACTTCACATCTTACATAATTGAAAGAAGGGATTTTTGAATCCACGAGACTCCTTGCTTGCCAGGTTGTAGGAAATTTCCTTTTGACGCTTACCTCTTGATCCTTACCCAATTTTTCAACACCAGGACTACCCCAAAACAGGGGCTTTTTGCATAGTTCTAGAGCCCTATGCAAGTCCCTGAGGTGACCATATTTTGGTTGCCTCAGCAAACCTGTAACACCAAGAAAGAAGCATATGTAGTTAATTGTTTAAAGGATCTATATTTGTCTTTGGTACAGTGTTAGAGATTCATAATATTGTTAACCATACCGAATTCATCAAGAGGTGCTTCATCGTAGTAGCGAGTTGTCACAAATGAAGCAGCAGTTCTATCTAGGTTTGTCCCACCATGATACTGCATAGATAAATTGATTAGTACCTTCTACGAAAAATATAGCAAGACATGAAAGAGAGATTTTATGTATTCTCATACCATATAATAGTTGACCAGAGACCCATTTTTGGAGAACCAACGTGCAACTGAAAATGCAGCATCTTCTGCTGCTCTCTGAGCAGGTGGGTCTCCAAATACTCGAAATCTGTAATTATACAAAATTAAAAAAGAACGAAGATGTTTAGGACAGAGGTCATATTCTGGTCTGGACTAGTAATGCTTCCTCATGAATTGCTCGAACAAGGAAAAAGAGAAAAAAGGAAAATTATGTATGAAAGCATATACTTACTGAGCAGTCCAGTTTTCAGTCCACAAATAAGGCTTGTTAGGTTTATCAGGGCCTGTAAATGTATCTCCACAATGCCTTCCATTGCAAGAGTTAATCTACATACCAAAGCATGCGTCCCGGGTTGTAAAATTATAAAACAAATAATGACCTAGCTAGTATATTCTGGCATTTAGGCTAGCAGTTGGTTGCTTTTCTCATTAAGCTAGCCCTTATAAGTAAGCTTACCACTGGACCAGGAGGATTTTTCTGCTTGCACATGACCCATGGTACTCCTACATTCAGACCCAAAGCAAAGTTTCCTGCCCACTGAACATATTTATCTCCCAATTCTCTATATGCAAGTTGGACAGTGTTGTACTCATTTTCAATCTGCATTATACAACACAAAAATGGATCAGACTACCGTTTTATTTTTTATTAAAAAAAAAGCAGAAATGTAGGCAAGAGGATGGGAATCACTAATTAACCTGAGCCAAGATAATGGGTCCTCCTTGTGGGTAAAATAACTTCTCTTCTTTCATCTTGTCAATAATCATCGTGATAAATTTCGTCATTTCAGTCTGCAGAATGTTTTTTACAGTTTATTACATGAAATTCAGACAAAAATTTCCTTTATTCTTTTTATTATGATGGATGACATTAAATATTACCATGAATGGTTCATTATAAGAACGGAATATGATGTTTGGAATCTCTCTGAGCCAATAGGGGAGTCCACTACATTTAAAAATACATAAACAAATACAATAATATAAGAGTCAAAGAAAGATAGAGAAACGAAGAATACATTTAACCAATAATTGCATATATACCCATGGTTCCATTCAGCCTGGATAAATGGCCCAAGCCTGAGAGTTGCATACATTCCTTTCTCTTGAATTATCTTAAAAAATTTCACCACATCAAATCGTCCTTCAAAATGATACTGTAGAAACACAAACCAACATCTTAAATTGATTGATCCTATGAAATTTCATTAATAGAAGGTTATATTTCGTGTGAGCCGTAATAGAATGTAGTATTATATTATGGTTCAAGAAACTTAGCATATATAATAGTGTTTGATTTAGCATTTGGAACGATCAAAAAACTTACTTCGCCTTTGACAGGCTCATGAATGTTCCAAAAAACGTAAGTTTGAATCACATTCAAACCTCCTTGCTTGGCCTTTGTGATTAGTTCCGGCCACATCTGAATGAAAAAAATGTAAATTAATTCTTCTGTAATTCACTAAATATGGAAAAACCCTCGTGAGTACGAAAGAAATCCAAAATCTTGAAATGCAATATTACATCAGGGGTGCTACGAGGGTAATGGATAGAACCGGAAAAAAGAAGCTCTCGTTTTCCATTAATGATCAAAGACCTTCCATCGTAGCTAACTTCTCGAGTCTTCGTCTCATCATGGGCAAAAACTGAAGAAGACAACAAAGAAATTACAAAAGCCGTGACCAAGAGGCTACAATAATTGTATCTTGTCACGCTAATCATATTTCTCTTTCACAGTAGCTTAGATACGAAGCATGTGTGAAAAAATAAAATTTCCTTTCTTCGTTTCTTTTCTTTTGAAAACGGTTAATTAATCAGCTAATGAGCTGCTCTCTCTCTCTTCTGTTTATCTACAAAAGAGGAGGTATCCAACAGCTGAAAATTTTAAATTTTTCATGTGTAGAATCATATAGGAGAGAAGAGAGCGGTAAGCGTAAGGTGTTAGAGCAAAAATCGGAAATTTCGTGTTGTGTGCATTCTGTTGAACCGTTCGTATTCTTTTTTGAGTATAAACTATTCGAATTCTTGATTATTGTCTTTTTTTTTTTTTGTTTGTTTATTTTTTTAAGTTGCTATTTTTGGAGGGGGGGCAAGAAAGAGAAATGGAAAAGAAAAATGCTAAATGACTGGAGTCCCGTCATGATGAGAGTATTAAAATAATATTAAAAGTGGAATCCACGTGTATTTTATAATATTAAAAGTGAAACCCACATGTACTTTATTTTTATAATTATATATATGAATCTCATTTTTAATATTATTTTAATATTTCTATCGTAACGGGACTCCAGTCACCTAGTCTTATCCAATGGAAAACAAGTTCTAACATATTGATTTTGTTTTATAAGTTGTACCATAAAACGGTACTATAAAATATTGGAAACCATCTTTTTGGTGCGCTTTTTACTTTCTATTTTTTCAATGGAAAAATATATAAATTCATTTTTATATTATAGGTGAAAATTTTACGGCACTTTAAATTTTATTTTGGATTTAATGTACTCTTAAAGTTATGGTTTGGATAACATAATATATCTTTTAACACCAATAACAATGTTTTTTTTTATTTTTACTTTTATATGTAGAATATTAATTATAATGTGTGGTTACTAAATGATTAGAATAATATAATTTTGTTAAATTTTAATTATCAAATAAATATTTAATTAATTTAATTAATTTAATTTTATAAGTCTAAAAATGCATATGATTATTAAAAATATATATACATATAGTTTTTGTAATATATTGTACATAAAAACATAAATTACGATTATATATGTGTAACAACAACGTGCATCGCATATTTATATATATAGAGAGAATTGAGATTGATAAAAATAATTTTAATAAATTTAGAAAAGGATGAAAATATATTTAAAAAATTTTAATAGTTGAATGTTAGACTATTAATTGAACATAAATTTTTTATTTGACAAAATATGAATTTTAATTTTATTCATTAAAAAAGTTGTATCAAGCTCAATTTATTTTAACTCGCGATGTTAATGTGTTAGATGTGCTAATGTTAGCATATTGACAATATAAATGAAATAAAATTACTATCAATAATCTATTTAAAATTATATATGAAAGTGAAAATAGGTAAAGGAAACATTAGGATTGATGGATTGACAAAAATATTTTGAAAAATTTGTAATTTCATTAATTGAAAAAATCCAAATAATTTAATTTAATTGATTGTATTTTTTTATTTAACTGTAAGTTTTGTTGGCTAATAAATAAATAAAATAATTATTATTACAAAAGATTATAATTATAAATTTTAATTTAAAAAGTTAATTGTGTAGTGAGAAAATTACTTTCATTAAAATTTTATTAAATAAAATATTATATAATATTACATGTAATTGTATCAATATTAACATAAAGATTTGGACAAATATAAATAATTTTATACTAAATTTTGAAAAAAAAGAGAATCTAATAAATTAAATACACTTAAAATGAGAAGCATTGATATTATGTATATTATAAATACTAATAAACATGGAATAAAATTAAAGGGTAATTCGAGTAAATGTCATATTTTTGAAATAATATTTAGAGAATGTCAATTTGATTTTTCAATTTAAATTATTGTCAATATGAGTTTATTTTTACTTTTATGCCCTTTTTATTTTGATAGGAATTAGTTTGTCAGTAAATCAGTGTTTTAATTGCTGTCTTTTCTTTTTTATTGATTTTCTATTTTTCAGTATATTCTTTTATACAAAATATATTAGTTTAATGTCGTTTGATGTTACTTTAATATTTTTATTTTATTTTTTACCAAATGTGTTAATTTCTTAATATTTGATATTTTATAACATTTACTAAAAACTGAAACCTTCGATATGACATTTGCTTCACGACCCGTTTCCATGGGCCGGACCGGCACTAGGACCTGGGTAAGCTTAAGGCCCCCGAGGCCCGTAGTAAGCCTAATTTCTGATTTCAACACCATAATTACATAAAAATATTCTACAAGTTGGTCCATTATATTTTTTTTTAATAACTCAAACTATCACAGGGCCTTATTTTATTCAACTCAATCATTCCCATAAAGTCTTACATACACTTAACATTATTATTACAATCATAAATCTTAACATAACTGCGGATTTTCTACTACTGTATTACTACAAAGAATTCTAAATCATATTAT
>CANUEX010088626.1:0-13409 GCA_948099535.1 Jatropha multifida | reverse complement strand
TAATTTTAATGAGCTTGTTTTTAAGTAATTTAATGATGCTTTAAACCATTACTTGGTATTTTAATGTTTAACCATTTTTCAAAGACTTAAAGAAAGCTTGAATGTGTAAAAGATGGGTTTTAAGACTAAGTGTTTTTAAGTAATGGTTTTAATGATTTGATTAAGTGTTATTGGCTTAAAATATGGCATTAGGAGGAAGAATAAATCTTTCCCTTTTTGATTACCCAAAGAGGCCGAACCATCCTAAGGTGGTAAGGCATGTGTTTTGTCTTCCAAACATTATTTTCTAAGTATTTTAAGCTATATATGTATGTGTATTAAAGAGATACAATTTTGATTTGGAACATAAGATGGTTTTGATGAAATTTTCCAAGTTGTAAGTAAGGGAATTTTAAAATATAAAGTATTAAGTTATGAAATGTTTTGCTAAGGAATAATGAATAAGAAATTAGATTATTTATAAGGAAATGGATTTGTTTTGGGCTCTTAAGTACTTGGTTGAAATGTGGTATGATATGATTCATTTATGTAAGATGAGCATGCTCGGCTTTAATGCCATTATGATATGATATGAGCTATGATCATATGCTAGGCTTTGAATGCCTTATGTTTAAGTGGATGTGCTTACTATGTATAAGTAGGCTTTAATGTCTTTATGTTATGGTTGGTGACCTAAGGCTAAATATGTTATGATATGGAATCAATCTGTCATTGTTCCTCCTAGTATGTTTGAGCCCCAAGATAAATGAAAGTAACAACACATATGTTTTAGATGCTAAAAATACCTTTGTTATGTTTTAACTGAAAGTAGGGAAATGAATTTTTAAATGAACACTTTTTATATACTTATGATTTTGTTAACTTATGATTATGTTTGCATATGACTTATGTTTTAAGTATTTTTAATATAATGGAGATTTCATTATTTATTTCTAAACATTTTATAAGAAATATGTTCAAGTATCTTTCTTCTATTTAGTACCACTGAGTGATATACTCAGCGTGTTGATTTTTATCACGCATAGGTTAAAAGTGGTGGTTGCTACTTGAAGACCAAAGGGCGTAGCATTAGAGGGGAAGCCTTATTTTTTGTAGGACATGTATTAGGATATAAATTATGGCATGTATGTAGATATTGTAAAAGGTGTTGAGGTTGTAAATATTGGATTTGTAAATTAATAAGAGTTGTGATTAATTAAGTAATATTATCCTATTGTTAAATTATGTTGTGCGATAGTTGATAATTAATTCGCTGAATGTATAGATAATATCATGATAGAACTTATGTGATTGATATGAGAACTTAGAAGTGTCGTGTGACTGTATGTGTTGATTTGGAGTTTTGGGGATTTGAAGGAATAAATATTGGAAGTGTATTTGTTTTCTTTGTGTGGCAAGTTAGTTTTTAGGGGAAACTCTTGCGAATTTTTTATAGGAATTTCCTTAAGCATTTATTTAAAAAATTGTTTGCCTTCTTATGAAAACTTAGCCACTTCTAATATATGATCTAGAGTTAATAAGTAGGATAAGACAGTGCTCTGGCACTGAATGTGGCATTCATTGTTTGGCCCTCCGGGATTGGGCGGCGGGTGTTACAGAAGGCATACCTATGGATTTTGATTTTCAATTTGAACCTAGACTATTTATCCACACGCGATGAAACTAAAAACTTAGACCCTGATCCCAATGATTCGAGGCTAGTGTATTTTATCCATTGTGGCCCACAAAAGGAGTCAATCACTAGGTTTTTACCTTATATTTTCCTCGAAAACAAAAATAAAGTAAGGTGACGACTCTAACACACCACACACAGTCAAAGTGTTCCAAAGAGCCAACTAGAGATCACTTAAGTGCTAAACAGAGCCATAAAATTGATAAAATTGGTAATCAGATGAATTAATCAGACAACTAAGCCACATACAAGGCTAAAACCAAGATGAACTGAGAAGGGACCACAACAGGGTTCTAACTAGTACCAAACGTTTCCAGTTTCTCCATGACGATCCAACTAATGGGACCATCCAGTCAAACTCCACCCCAGCAGGTCATTCCCATGGCACTCGGGAGAGGGCATATGACAACATAAGATGGGAAGTATTAGGTGTGGCTGAGCTAGAGGTCATAATTAGGCCCGCAGTTATGACTATCCCTTTTCAAGTGGTAGATGTCCCGGCTTGCTTCAACCTCCTTCTAGGAAGGCCATGGATTCACTAGGCTAAGGCAGTAGCTTCCTCCTTACATCAGAAGCTGAAATTCCCCCATGGAAATGCAGTGGCAACAATCAAAGGGGACTTGGCAGGAAAATCAAAAACACCCTCTTTGGCCCCATTATTAAAGATTCAGCTTGAACCAGCAGTCTAACCACTACCAAGGTTCTCCTTCGATTCAATCCAGTTTATCGAGGTAGAGATAAGTAAAGAAATTTTTCCAATGGACTTTGATCCCCACAGTAACCCCAAGGTAGCTAACATGTTGAGAACCATGTGTTACATTCCAGGAATGGGACTAGGCCGCAACTAGCAAGGTGTGGCCTCTTTTACTAAGTATTCGATTGTTGAACTTCCTTTTGGTCTTAGATTCAAGCTGACAGATGAAGATCGAGAGGAGGCGAAAGACACCAAGCAGAAGGTGAAAGTGAGAGGTGAAACAAGTGACATTCTGATCTGTTTATACTTCAAAACCCTCAATGGTTACTTTAAGAAAGAAGGGAAATCAAAACCGTACTATTTCTTTCAAGAACCATGGTATTTCCCTTTAACTAAGAAACTAATACCTAGTTTTGAACTTCTCTTTGATGTTAAGCTCTCAATAGAAGACTGTGAGCCTTTTTCAAGCTCCAGACTGACTAGGAGGACAACATGGAGACCTCTCTCTTTGACCTCTACATGATTATTGGTCAAGTGGAACTAGACCCCACAAATCTCATATAGCCCATTCAAGCACCTTTACAGAATTGGTGCCTGGAGGAGCGCATAGGGCGGTCCACCTTCCTTTTGCCTGAACATGAACCTGAGTCAAAGTCGAGTTTGGTATCTAGTTTAGAGATTTCGAGTCCTCTAAGTCTTCTTTGTCCTCCTTGTTTGAAATTAGAGACCTTTTTGTAGAACTCAATGTAAATGCCGCTCATGGCACCTTTATCAATAATTAAAATTTTTAGTTTTCTTGTTACCTTTTCTTTACCCTGAATGAGATTGCTAGCAAAATAGAAAAAGAAAATGAAAAAGAAATAAAAAGAACAAAATAATAAATAAACATTGGCACAAAAAATATACCAAAGCATTCATTTATTTTGCATGAATGTGATTGTAAACAGGAGTTGACAAGGCTCATAAAGCAGTATTCAAATTGCTTTTGCATGGATAGCTAGTGATATGACTGGTACAGATCCTAACATTACCATTTATTAGATCCCGACATATGATCACATCAAGCCAGTAAAGCAGAAACTCCAAAGACAGAAGCTATTAACTCCGGAGATCTCTCTCGGAATCAAAGAAGAAATAGCTAAGTTATTGGAAAACAACTTCATCAAGGCTATTGACTATCCGACCTGGTTGGCTAATATAGTACCAATTCCTAAGAAAGATTGCAAGGTCAGAATTTGTGTCGACAACCCAGATCTGAACAAGGCTTGCCCTAAGGATGAGTTCTCTCTACCACATATTGACCTGCTTGTTGACAGAATGGCAGGGTTCAGTGTGATTTCAGTCGCAGATCTCTATGCAGGGTATAATCAGATACCAGTCAATCAACTAGATAAGCCAAAGACTTTCTTCATCACAGAGTGGGGTACTTTTTGCTACAGAATGATGTATTTGGTCTGAAAAATGCTGACACCACTTACAAGAGGATGGCCACCACGATCTTCCATGACTTAATGCATAAGAATGTAGAGGTATATATTGATGACATGGTTGTCCACACTAGGGATGGGCCAAGCCACCTAATTGCCCCCGAGCAGTTCTTCTCCAGAGTTCGACAATACAATCTGAAAGTCAACCCTACCAAATGCCTCTTCAGAGCTCCATCCAATATCTTCTTGGGCTATATGCTATCTAAGAGAGGGATTGAGATTGATCCTTCAAAATCCAAAGCCATCATCAAGATGCAACCTCCTATGATAGAAAAGGAGATCAAGGGGTTTTTAGGTAGCCTTATTATATCAGTTGGTTTATCTCATAGTTGGTAGACACCCGTGGGCCAATCTTCGAAAAGTAGAGAAAAGATGCCCTGAAAGCTTGGGATGACCAATGCCAGAATGCCTTTGAACAAATCAAAGAATACTTACTTAATCCCCGGTTCTCCAGCCTCCTAGACCTAGAAAGCCACTCCTCCTCTATTTATCAGTGATAGATGAAGCCATTAAGGCTATGCCAGCACAAGAAGCATCATATTCTCACAAAGAGAATGTCATTTATTATCTGATGAGTAAGAGAATGCAAAAAATAGAATTGAAGTACAACAAGATAGAATAGCTTTGCCTAGCCTTGGCATGGGTTCGCATTAAGCCCCAGCATTATCTTTGCTCCTACACTACTCACGTCATTGCTGACCAGAGTCCCTTAAAATTTTTTATGGAAGGCCAGTTTTGGACAATAAGATGGCTAAATGGACTACCATCTTTGCAGTATTTGATATAAATTTTCTTGTAAAGAAATCAATCAAAGGCAGTGTGATAGCAGATCACTCAGCTGCATCTCCTGGTGACTCAAATGTTACAAACATCAGATTCCTGAATGAGGACATTTTACAGATTCAGACATATAAGTGGAAAATGTACTTTAATGGGGCCTCTAACCATCAGGGTTATGGTGTCAGTGTGGTCTTAGTGACTCCAGATGGAGAACAACTACCCTTCAGCATTAAGTTGACATTCCAGGTCACTAACAATGAAGTGGAGTTTCAAGCCTGCATTGCTAGATTAGAAGTAGCTCTAAGTATTCAGATTAGAAGAAGCTCTAAGTAATGAAGAAATGGAAGATCAAGGAATAATGTTTGATCCCATATCTCTAGCGCCCAGATCAGCTAGCTTAGCAATTTGAAGAATTGTGATTTCACTACCCACCTTGGACTAAGAATCAGTTTGCTGATGTACTAGCACTTGCCTCCATGGTTGATTCCAGCCTTGACATGGTCATCAAACCCCTAAAAATTCATATTCACCAACAACCAGCCTATTACTATAATCTTCAACTCGCCGACGATAAGCCTTGGTACTGGAATATTCAAACCTGGTTAGAAAAGAAAGAATACTTTGAAGGTGCATAACCGAAGAAAAAGCTCAGGTGCATGAGTACATCTCAGGTGCATAACCGAAGAAGAAGCACCTCTTATTTATTGATCGAGTGCTTCTCAAGCATCAACGACTCTCATACTCCCTATTGTGATTCCACAACCACTAAGTTTGACTTTGCTCATCTTCCATAGTTGAGTTTAAATCCCGACTTAGCTCTCAAAAGTCGATCCTTTTGACTTTCACCCACACTTTGACCTTTCTTAGGCGAAAGCTACTAGTTAGGCAATTCATTATTAATCAAATCTAGCGATTGATTAATAATTCATCACTTAACAATATTATATAAGACTATAATACGGGTCCTTGTGCCCTACCTTAAATTATATTTAGAGGACGACTCGACCTCCTTGGTCAATAACACACCATGGAGCTCCAATCACATCGCATCATAAGGGTATAATCACTGAAACTCAGACTTTATCAATTAAGCCCATTTCGTCCAGTACTATGCATGCTTTAAGCTTGATCCATTTGGCAAACTAAGCTTGGTCCATTGGGTAAAACCTCAAACCAGTTTTCAAATAAAGCCTGAAATCAGCCGGCACACCAATAAGGCCACTCTAAGAGTGACACCTTAAAAAACCTTACCATCCTGATCAATAGTAGAGTTTCATGCACCATGATCCTTATACAAATGAGGTACGATGGCATACCTACAAATTTCAACCTAGGTAGTAGGCCCCTGACCAAACTAATCGGTCAAGACTTAGGGGAATGTGTTGCATGACCTAGACCTCCTCAATAACGAGGCTAGAGTCGGGCTCCCCTTTAAAATACACACCTTTATTACATCTGTTTACTTTTAATGCACTATATTCTAGATATTGACATGCATTATGAGTATGCCTATGCATTGATGAATTGACATTCTTGCAAAACAATGATTTTGATTTTCAATTTGAACCTAAACTATTGATCCACATGCGATGGAACCCAATGATTTAAGGCTAGTGCATTTTATCCATTGTGGTACACAAAAAGAGCCAATCATGGGGTTTTTACCTTATATTTTCCTTAAAAACAATAATAAAGTAAGGTGTTAGCTCTAGCATACCACAGATAGTCAAAGCGCTCTAAAGAGCCAACCAGATATCACTTAAGCGCTAAACAAAGCCATAAAACTGATAAAATTGATAATCAAATCAATTAATCAGACAACTAAGCCACATACAAGGCTAAAACCAAAATAAACTAAGAAGGAATCACAGTAGGGTTTCGACCAGTCTCAAACATTTCCAGTTTTTCCTTAATGAACCAACCAATGGGACCATCTAGTCTAACTTTGCCCCATCTGGTCTCAAACTTTTCCACTACTACTTTAGCCTTGTGGATCCATGGCCTTCCTAGAAGGAGATTGAAGCAAGCCAGAACATCCACTACTTGAAAGGGGATAGTCGTGACTATGGGCTAGATTATGACCTCTAGCTCGGCCATGCGCAATACCTCTTGTCTGGTGTTGTCATATGCCCTAACTATCTGATTAGAAGGCATAAAGTCTTCAGCAATTAGACCCAAATAATTAGCTACGTTCAGATGATAGACATTTAGTGCTAACCCATTTTCTACTAGAACCATGGGCACTGTCTTACCCCTGACTTGGACTATGACACAAAGAGCATGGTTGTGATCTCCTCTAGCAGGGATCTCAAGGTTTGAAAAATAGAGAGCCAATGTTAAAGGGTTCCCTGTGATGGAAGCCACCAAAGCTTCTAGAGTGATATCAGCAACTGTCTGACACTGATTCATGGCTTTGACTAAAGCCTGGCGGTGTACAAAAGAAGACTTAATCAACCCCCATACAAAAATGTTAGCCTTGGTTTTCTTCAACTGTTCCAAAACTAAATTCTCAAGTTGTGGTCTAGAACTTGAACTGGGCATGTCTTGGGCCAAGGTGGCTGGACTGGGCAAAGCTTCGGGAGGAGATGGGTATTGTCTCCCACTCTAGCAGATGGCATTAATTTCCACAAGTATGTCATTCAGGTCTATAACGTAACATGAGTTGTCTATGATGAGGTGAATCAGGGAGGCCAAGTCAGAATCTGGCTCTTGGTGTATCATGTAGATGTTATTCTGGTGATGATGGAGTAGGTTAGTGTTTATGTTCGGTATAGGTCAAATTGGGAGTATTAGCAACTTTCCACTAGGTCTTAGATCTTATGTCTCAGGGTCTTAGAATTATCTATCTTATGCTCACGTCCTAGATTGAAAGAGCAAAAAGAGTTCAGGTTATAGTGTTTTGGAACTAGAGTCAACAAGGGTTTAGGTTCTAGGTGCTATATAAACTTATCATCCACAGCCTTCTAAAAGATAAACGAAAGAGGAACTCCAAGATCTATGAAGTTGTCCTTGGCTAATCAGATTGGCCACCTCACTATTTTTTTGAGGGACGAGAGGAACTGCATAGTAACTGGTTTGTGGCTTTTATATCTAGAGGAAGAAGCTTGATCCTCTTTAATCTGGCCTAACTGGATCAGGTCTCTGATTTTAGTTGCAGTAGCAATTAGAGCTCGAAAGTCTGGAAGGTACTGGTGCTCAAGTGACTCTAATAAGAAGGGAGCAAGTTCTTGACTATGATGTTAATTTGTTCCTGCACAGAAGGACGACTAAGCATCTGGGCAGCTTTACCTCTCCATCTTGTGAGAAATGAAGAGAAAGATTCCTGGGCTCCTTGTTTAGTAGTCTCCAAATCTCTCCTAGTAATGTCAACCTACATATTATAGTGGTATTGTTGGTTGAAGGCATTATAGATCTCATCCTAGGTCTTCTTCTTGGCATTGTCCAAGGTAATAAACTAGTGGAGAGTAGTACCGATCAGAGATTACTGGAAGAGTTGAGCCAGGAGCTCATTGTTCATACCAAAAGGAGTGAGAGCACCCATACACATTTTCAAATGAGTCTTAGGGCATGTGGTGCCATCAAACTTGCCCATGGTAGGCATCTTCACTTAGCAGGCAGCTTGGCCTCTAGGAAGAGTGGGAGAGAGTCTACATCAATCAAGTCTTCGTACTTCTTGATGTTTTTCAAGAACTTCTCAAAGGAGTCCATTTTCTCCATCTTTTACTTAACCTTCAAAGAGGCAGAATCATCCCCTATCTGGCTCGAGGTTGAAGTAGCATCAAAAGTGGCCCCTATCTCAAGAACGGACCCTTGGGCAGTTTGATCACCGTTCGGTGGAATAGCATATTGTTGATTGGATCCCCCGGTCTAGTTTGAAGGAGCACTGCCATTCTGACTGGCAGTTATCAAGGTCCTTACTTGTCCTAAAATGGTCTCTCCTTGGAAAGTAATACTATTCTAGAGGGAAGCATTTTACTTTGTTGGCATTGTTCGAAAATGGATCTCTCATTCTCAAAGCATCTCTTCCATCAGTGCTCTGAAGCCATTAGGTAGAGCCATTGTTGTTGTTCTCTAGTAGAAGCAAACAAAAGAACAGCATCAGTACACATCCATTATAGAAGTTCTATGCTTAGGTGAAGTTTTTGGTAAGAGGGTGCTCAGTTCAGGTTTGAGGCTTTTTGGTATTCGAGGTGCTCAGGTCGAGTTTAAGGCTTTCAGATAGAAAGAAGCAATGCATGAGTCAAGATTTGATGGCATGACTTGGGCATTACCCCCGATTTGGGAAATGAAAGTGCTTAAGTCTGATCTAAGGCTTTTTGGTAATTTGAGGTGCTCAAGTCTATTTTGAGGCTTTAATAATTTAGGGTGCTCAGGTCTATTTTGAGGCTTTTTAGGTAGGAGGAAGCAATGCACGAATCAAGATTTGATGGCATGACTAGGGCATTGTCCTCGATTTGGGAAATGGAGATGATTAGGTTTGGTTTGAGGCTTTGTAATCTAAGGTGCTCAGGTCTAGTTTAAGGCTTTTTATAGTCTGAGGTGCTCAGGTCTAGTTTGAGGCTTTGTAATCTGAGGTGCTAAGGTCTAGTTTGAGGCTTTTTGGACAAGAGGAAGCAATGCTCGAGCCAAGATTTGATGGCATGACTCAGGTATTGCCCCTGATTTGGAAAATGAGAGTGCTTAGGTCTAATCTAAGGCTTTTTGGTATTTTGAGGTGCTCAGGTCTTGTTTGAGGCTTTTTATAGTCAGAGGTGCTTAGGTTTGCTTTGAGGCTTCGAGATGTTTGAGGTGCTCAAGTCTATTTTGAGTCTTTTTAAGTAGGAGGAAGCAATGCACGAGCCAAGATTTGACAGCATGAGTCAAGCATTATCCCCAGTTTGGGAAGTAAGGGTGCTTAGGTCTAATATAAGGTTTTTTGGTATTTTAAGGTGCTCATGTCTGATTTGAGGCTTTCTAGATAGAAGGAAGCAATCTATGAGCCAAGATTTGATGGCATGACTCAGGCATTGCTCTTGGTTTGGGAAATGGAGATGCTCAGGTCTAGTTTGAGGCTTTTGGATAGGAGGAAGCAATGCGCAAGCCAAGATTTGATGGCATGACTCGGGCATTGCGCCTGGTTTGGGAAGTGAGGGTGCTTAGGTCTGATCTAAGGCTTTCTGTCATTTTAAGGTGCTCAAATTTTTTCTGAGGCTTTCTGGTAGACTGAGGTGCTCAAGTCAGGTTTGAGGCTTTTTGTTGATTTGAGGTGCTGAGGTCGGGTTTGAGGCTTTTGTAATAAGTCGGATATATTTGCTCGAGTAGGGATTGGTGTTTGGTTAACACTGGTTAGGATTTCATTAATACTGAATGGTGTTTGGTTGACCACTAGTTAGTGTTTAGGTTGACCACTGGATGGTGTTTGGTTACCACTGGTTGGTGTTTGGTTACCATTGGATGGTGTTTGGTTGACCATTGGATGGTGTTTAGGTTGACCACAGGAACGGAGCTATGTTGGATGGGTGAGCAACTTTCTCGACCCGAGACAACTCTAAGGAAGATTTCCCTAAAGTGATAATAGCAACTCGGTTTGCTTAATTCTAATGACGGGAAAAGATCCCAAATGATGTATATGTATGTATGCAAGGTGACTTTCAATTTGAACCCAAACTGGAGATCTGAAACCTACTCGGTTGTCCTCTTACTATATTTTTTAGTTTGAAAAATGTTTAAGTTCCCTAATGAAGTCGCTAGCATGTGAGCCCTCTCCTGAGCACCTTGGGAAATACCTGAAGGATAAAGTCTAACTAGACGGTTCCATTGGTTGATTCATCATAGAAAAAAATGGAAACGTTCGAGACTGGTCGGAACCCTACTATGGTCCCTTCTCGATTCATTCTGTTTTGGCCCTGTATGTGGCTTAGTTGTTTGATTAATTGATCTAATTACCAATTTTATCAGTTTTATGGCTCCGTTTAGCGTTGAAATGATTTCTGATTAGCTCTTTGGAGTGGGGACCAATTTGCCTAATTGGAATCGTTCAATAGGGGAAACGACAACCAAAGCAAAAATTCCCTGTCTCTACCAGTAGCCAATTGTGGACTTCCTATCAAAACCTATCGGCACTTCTGTATCTTTCTTTCCTTAGAGATTCTAGAATCCATTGGCTCGGGACTCATAAAAAACATTCAAAATATTTAATTGATATTTAATTTTGAAATTGCCTATCTCGATATCATTATTTCAATAATGGGTTACCTACTCTTAATGGTCAAAGTGAACCCTTTCATTCCTAATTCTTTTACTATATGTGGTGTGTTAGAGTCACCACCTTACTTTATTTTTGTTTTTAGGGAAAAGATAAGGTAAAAACCCCGTGATTGACTCCTTTTGTGTGCGACAATGGATAAAATGCACTAGGTTCAAATCATTGGGTTTGGGGACTAGGTTTTCGATTTCTTTGCATGGGGATTAATAGTTTGGGTTTAAATTGAAAATCAAAAAGCATTTCTTTGCATGAATGTCAGTTTATCGATGCATGGGCATACTTATAATGCATGGCAATATTTGGAATATAGTGCATTAAAAGTAAATAAGTGAAATAAAGGTTGTGTATTTCAGAGGGGAGCCCGACTCTAGCCTCATTATAAAGGATTCTAGGTCATGCAACACACTTCCCTAAGTCCCAACTGGTCAGTTCGATCAGGGGCCCGCTACTTAGGCTAAAGTTCTACCATCGTTCAGGATGGTATAGTTTTAAAGGTGCCACTACTAGTGTGCCAGCTGATTCTAGACTTAGTTTGAAAACTGATTTTGAGATTTTGCTGGACCGACTGGACTTAGGTTTTCTAACAAACTGGGCTTAAAGCATGCATAGTGCTGAACGAATCGGGCTTGATAGTTGATAAGGTGCCGAATGGATTGGGCTTAATTGACAAAGTCTAAGTTTTAGTGATTATACCCTCATGCTTATGACGCAGCCTGATTGGCGCTCCAAGATGGGTTGTTGACCAAGGAGGTCGAGGCTTCCTCCAAATATAAGCTAAGGTAGGGCACGAGGACCCATATTATAGTCTTATATAATATTTTTAAATGATGAATCATTAATCAATCACTATGAATCACCTAACTAGTAGCTTTGGCCTAAGGAAGGTCAAAGTATGATTGAAAGTTGAAAGGATCGACTTTTAAGAGCCAAGTCGGGCTTTAAACTCAACTAAGAAAGATGAGCAAAGTCGGACTTTGTGGTAGTAGAATCATAAAAGTGAGAATGAGAGTCGTTGATGTTTGAGAAAAAATCGATCAGGCAACAAGAGGTATGGAAATGAGGTGCAGTGTGTGCCTTTTATAGGCAAAAGGGGGTGCTTGAATGAGTCTAGTTGGTGCCAGCCACCCCTTAATCGACACCAAAGATTTATTTTTCGGCGCCAACGGAGGGTCTTGGCGGTAGCCTAGTTGGCGCCGCCACTAGGGTTATCGGTGCAACCACTAGGCTGGTTAGCGCCAATCCTAACTAATTATCAAGATGCCCCTCCCCTTTAGTTTCTGGGTTTTCGGGCTTCTAGGAGTTCATTCGAGGCCCAAACAATGTTCAATCGAGCCGATTCTCATGCCGTTGGAATCATAGCATTGTTTCATAAAGCTTACTACTAAAATCATGATCAACAGTTTGCCCTCTCTGAGAGATCAGAGCCGATCAAAGCCCGACTTTATGGACCCAAATTTCAGTACTTCTAAAAATAAATGTGGTCTAAAAACCATACCTAGAGGTTTGTGGTGATGTTTGGAACATCCTACGAATCTTGTTTGATTTTGAGAAATTTTTTTTGAAGTCAGTTCGATCTGTCTAGTTTTTCAAGGCTTTTGCGTTGCTATTTATTAGATTAGAATGTACGACTAAATCCAAATTTTGTTACAAATGTTTTGACTATGATCGTTTGTTGATCAAAGTTCTTATGAGTCCCGAAAAGTCTATTCTTCTGGGTAAGGGCAAGGCTCATCCTCCCTATTTTCTATAAATACATGAGGGGGGTGAATGTAACACCCACCGTCGAATCCTGGAGGACCCGACGACAAGCGCCACATTGGGTGCCGAAGCACCGTCTTATCTTACTTAATAATTCTAAATCATATATTAAAAGTGGCTAAGTTTTCATGAGGAGGCAAGTAATATTTTTTTTTAAAATAAGGTTTAATGAAATTCCTATGAAAAATTTGCAAGAGTTTCCCTTACAAATCAACTTGCTACAAAAAGAAAACAGAAATACTTCTAATATTAATTCCTCCAAACCCCAAAACTCCAAATCAATATAATAGGTCATGTAACACTTCTAATTATTCACATCAATCAACTTAGGTTCTATCGTAACATGATATCATCCATTCAAAGATTTAATAGCTAATGATCATTCACTTTAAAATTCACAATGAGATAAAACTTCTTAATTAATCACAAATCTCATTAATTTACAAGTTTAATATATACAACTCATGTAACGCCCGCCACCCAATCTCGGAGAACCAGACAACAGATGCCACATTCGGTGCCGGAGCACCGTCTTATGTCACTCACTAACTCTAAATCAACTATTAGAAGTGGTTAGATTTTCATAAGGAGGCAAGTAATTAAAAATTTTAAAAATAAATTTTAAGGAAATTCCTACGAAAATTTCGCAAGAGTTTCTCCTAAAAATTAACTTGCCACACATAGAAAATATACACACTTCCAATATAATTCCTCCAAACCTCAACTCCAAATTATTACAAAGATTACGCAGCACTTCTAGAGGTTTTATTAACT
>CANUEX010088617.1:17500-27897 GCA_948099535.1 Jatropha multifida | reverse complement strand
AGTTTTTAATTATTAAATAAAAACAAACCGTCCAAGGTAAGTTGCCGGGGAGAAAAGAATAGTGACGCACAGTGTTTTTCAAAAATATCCGATTCGAGTCTAATTTAAATTAATTCGGTCCAATTAAAGAAATATTGGTCCGATTTTATTCAATTAACGGTTATTCAATAAATTTTTGGGCGAACCAAAATGATTTTCGATCCCCATAATATTACGTGGCATAATATTATTGGCTAATAATTTACAATTTAAATTTAAATGGGAATGTTTCGAAATAAAAATTTCAGGGTATTACAATTTATAAACTAGTTACTAAAGATTAAGTATAGAGATTGAATTGAACTTTATTTTGATACCACTTAATTATATAAAAATAGAATCAAGTACATAAGAAATAAATATTGATTTAGAATTGAGAGCAAGGGTTGGGATTGAGTGTCGTTTTCATTTATTCTTCATCCTAAAATAGATCTATGGAACCTAATGCCGGCTCTGTATGATACTAACTGGGAAGGAGGAAAGGTCATTACATCCTTGACTACTTACTCTAACTTTATTGGCTATCTGCAAGTTATTTCGGAGGATTTACTAAATCTAAAGTGGCATGAACTTGCTTTGGTCTTCCATTCCTTCGAGATAACTTGCTTTTCTTTTTAAGAACTGTTGAACTCTCAATATTTTGGAAGAGATTGATTGTTTGTTAAGAAGGGATATGGTCAGAGAGTGATATTTAACTAGATTTGGTTCTTTGGTTGTGAATGTACCTCCAATTTGACTCACTACAAGTTGTGAATCTGAGAAAATATGAAGTATTGGAGGTCGCACTTCCAAAGTTAACATTAGTCCTGCTATCAAGCCTTCGTATTCTGCTCCATTGTTAGTTGTTGGAAAATCAAGGCGAACTGCATACTGCACTTTTATTTTCTTTGGTACTTGTAAAACAACTCCTACTGCCGCACCCAGGTTTCCTAGAGCCCCACCTATATGTTCCATGTGTCCCCTTTAAAGCTCGGTATTATAGATTGTGAATCCTCTACTTGACCTTCACTAGAGAATTCAACTACAAAGTCAGCTAGCACTTGTGCTTTTTCATCGCCGTGTGAGATTCGTACCTGATATCGAACTTACCTAGCTTGATTGACCATTCCACTAATCTTCCTGAGGTTTTAGCTTGGTGTAAGACCTTCTTCAGTGGATGATTTGTGCAGACAATTATGGTATGTGATTAGAAATAGTGGCGTAGGCAATTTACTGTTGTAAGGATGGCAAAGGCCAACTTCTCCATATATGGATATTGGAGCTCGACTCCTCTAAGGACTTTGTTCACAAAATATACAGGGTATTGTTCACCATCTTCTTCTTTGAGCAGCACAAAAGCAATCAAATTCTCAGTAGCTGCAAGGTATAAATAAAAAGGCTCATCTTTCTTGGGTCTACTCAAAAGTGGCATGGAGGATAAGAATTCTTTAATCTAGTCGAAGGCGAGCTGGCATTGATTGTCCTATTTAAAAATCTCTAGTAGATTGCCGATTCGATGAATTCATACCTAACCATTCACCTCTCATCAATCAATCTTACGATTATGTTAACTAACCAGTTGAAATATATGTGAGGAGAGGGAAACTACATTTAGGAGTTTTACCGATAAGAGGGAACAAAATTTAGGGATTTTAGGGATTAGACTACCCTTATAGTGTTTTTCTATTTCAATATATTCAATTAAATAAAAAAATAAAAATATAAGGTTTGACTGCATGAGATACACCACAAGAGCCCAAGCAAAAAACGGGGCAATTTAATCTAGTTTTTATAAAATGGTGAGTTTCTAAGCTAAAAAGGTGAGTTATGTGCAAAGCAAATATGACCTCCGAGTTCAGGAGGCAAATTTAGCTTTTTTTTCTTAAAATAAATATAAAGTACAATGTTTGTGTAAAATAGTTAAAAATTAAAAAAAGATTCACAGTCCATAGATGATTAGATGACATCTATCTTGTAAATCTAATGTAATGAAATAAACATCATTAGATATCAAAAATTTTATTTCGTAATGGGACAGTGGTAATTTTGGTGCTTGTACTTATCATTTTTTCTATTTTGGTGTCTAAACGAAAAGTTATGACAATTAAATATCTAAACATGCATTTTTTTTTTTCAATTTAGTATCTCTTATGACATTAACAACTAAAATGTCTAATGATACTAATTGGGACCCACAAATACATATGTGTCCACATACATGGATTGACATTTTTTCCATGCATAGGCTGATATCATGGAAAAATTAATGAAAAGATCTATTTACCCCAATTTATTACCCCAAACACCTTTTCTCTCAAAACTCTAGTCTAAATCATGATTGCACTGTAAAACAAAGTACTTAATTTTAGACAATTTCACTCTCCAAATAGAGAGAGCATTATGTCAGCATCTATGATTCTCCTTTATTTTATATATATAGATAGATTACATACATTCTCATGAGGTATATTATCAAAATGTTTACCATTAAATCACACGTATATTGCTGTATTAAATTATTTATTTCAAATGTTTCGTATAGGTTACATTTTCTCAATTATTACTATTATTATCATTTTTTGAGTATTATTATCAATTTTTTTTAGTATTATTATCAATTCTTAAACATTTTTATATTAATGAAAATTATAATTATAGATTCTTCAAAAAAATTTTATTTTTTATTATCAATCTTATTTTCTCAAATTAAATATTTCACTTTTATTTTTAAAAATAATTTTATTCGATATTCTCCCTTTTTTTATAAGATTAAGAAATATATTTATTAAATTTATCATGCTTAAAAATCTATTGAAAGTCACTCATAATTTTGCAAATAAAAATTTGAGAAAACAAGTTGGGATACAACTCAAATAATTGAAAAGAGAGAAAAAGCTAACTTAATAAAAATTAGTTAAATTTTCTTTATTATTATCAAATCTAACTTATTTTATTATTAAAATATAAAATAAAATAAAATTATTGAAAACGATATAAAAAGGCCACTTAATAAGGACTCTTAGCATTTTCAACCTTTCTTTCTTTTTTAGTGTTTTTCGGATTTTGTTTTTCAAACTATCGCGATCGTCTCATTTGATTTGTGGCGACCATCTTGAAAATAAATGGGCTAGGCAGGCAGCAAGAGCAAGTACATTTGACAAACAACAAAATTTTATATATACATCATGGTGTGATCTAGTTCTGTCAAAACAGATAATTTGGTCTGAACCGCATGGGCTCGGTTCCTAAATGATCGAGCCGAAAAACCTATATAACCATCATGAAAGCATGCACTCCTACAATGTGAAAATAACCTCTAGATATTATTCCTAAAGATTTTTTATGTTTGAAATAATTTTTCAATATTTTAAATTACAAAGTCAAAATTTAAAGTTATCTAAATTAGGGAAATTTTTCAATAATTGTGAAAATATTTTAAACTTATCTCTGTAAGACTAAAGAGAAGACATCGCAAACAACTTTATTTTTATCATTAATTCATATTTTTTATTTTTGTTTAATTTTAAGATTTTTTTTTACAAATTAGTTTTACATTTGATTTTACTTTTATTTTTTGGTTTCGTAGCTAACTATAAATACACAAAAATTGAAATAAATGTAAAAATATACAATAGCATTTTAAATTTATACTTCAAATTTTTATTATTATTTATTTAGTTTAATCTTAACAATTTTAGAATACCATTTATTAGACATATGATATTGAATCATTCGTGCGCCTCACTACGATGCACACTCAGGCCGTGCCTCTGCGAGAACTTCCATACCAACACAGCCGGACTCTGCTAGTGCCAAGGAGATTCATATGTTGTGGAGTTGGCTTGACCACAAAGAGAGGCTGCTATCAAAGCTTAAAGCGTATATGATGTAGATGTTTGACACATCTGCAACATCTACTTCTGTAAATCCTCCTTCATTGGATCCATCGGCCCCATCAATTGTAGTTGCAGCAGATCTTGCTTCTTGTGCATCTCCTACGCTTTCTCCATCACCTACCGCAAATCCTATCAGCATTGCAGCACCTGCTTCCGACCCTATAGCGACTCCTATTCACACTGCAGTGTCTCCTACCGACACTACAGCTCCACGTAGGAACCCATTTGGGGTCACAGACTCGTAGATTTGATTTTATATTTTTTTACTGATAAATACTACATTTGCATATACATTTTTTATTATTCGGCATATTTTGGATTTAATATGAGATTTGGACGCTGTGATGTGTGTGTTTATAACAAGTGTTGTAAATGTACGGTTTTCTTTCCATTTTCCTATAATTTTCTTTCGATAATTTCAAATTTTCTGATCGATTAGCGACTGACCTCCAAAAATTAATTATTTTCTAAAACAGAATTTGTGACCGACGCGTACCTTTTTGCAACCGAACACCAATGGTATTAGCACCAACATTTTTGCGACTGCCTTGTGACAAATAACACAGAAACTCTTGCAAAAGATTTAGCGCCAATTATTTCATTATTGCAACCATTTGTGTTGGTTGCAAATTTGCGATCGACTCTTGTTTTAGTCGCTAATATATATTAGCAATTATGTTCTGAGCAGCTGATTCATTTTAATCCCAAATTGGTCGTTGATGCGGATTAATGATTGTTCTTATGCAGATTTGTGGCCGCTCTTTTTATGGTGTCTGCAATTTTTATTTAATATTATAACTCATAATTTTATTTTAATATTTTCAATAAATAATGTAAAATGAAATACATTGAATTTGAAAATTACAATAACATATCTCAAATTTAAACACTATGCTAATTTCATTGTAATTTTTAATATAAAAATTTCTGAAAGTCAATTGTTATTATTTTGTTATCACTCATACTATTTGCATTAAAAAATTTCTAACTATATGTAATTTACATACATATTCTATTAAAAATAAGGACATATGATGCTCATACGACAACTTAAAAACATTTACTTTTAATCTTTTTTATTTCGTATTCATCATTGAAATGACAAATATTTTGGTCCCCTAAGAAAAAAAAGTATATAATTGAAAGTGCCAAACCAAATCTTAGGGAAAATTAAATTATTAAAATCGAGATATTATGCTTTAACATGTCTTACAAATACATAATTTAGAGCATTTCTTACTATAATTACGATGATTATAATAATATTGGAATTTAAACAGTGTTTACGTACATATAATTGCAAAACAGTAGTTTGTCCAAATTTGATTAAATGCGAAGAAACAGTATTATTTTTTTTTATTGTATTGTGTTATATCAATTAGAAAAAGGGTTGATAATAAATTTAAATTTGAAACAGTATCTACAATTCTGCCATTGCGACTCGAAGAATTTAAACAGAGAAAATTACATCTTTAAATAGTATTTTCAATTGTATTATGTTTTGTTGACATTTAATTGACACTGATTGACAAGAAACTTTGCCATTGAGACTTGGACCATGTTAAACCGAAAAATTACATATTTAACCTTCAGTTCTTTGGTATTCACAGTTTTACCTTACTTCCGGCACCTATACTTTCCAGGAAGTTAAATACTTAACCTAAATTTGTCTCATCACATTGATTAACATTTTTTTTTTCGAGGATCACTTTATCGATTTCATTTCTCCATTCATGCATGCAGAAACCCAACCGCATAAGGTTCTTGCCCACTATATGTTTTGAATATTGCCGAATGCCCACCACTTTGATGGTGCTGGATAATATATTCTTGTCGTACTCATAAATCTATGTATAAAGAAGAAAGAAACACGTATATGTATGTATAATATTTCTGTCATCAAAAGCCAAAATACTGATAAAAGTTTCTTATGACCTAACATTGATCCATGCGTGCATGGTTAGATCATCAAGCACCCAATGAAGTGGTTTCAAAAAGTCTTAGCTATTGTTTAATCACTAGTGCTGTGTGCATATCTGATACTTTTGGTCCATCAACGTGCATGAAAATTAAAGATTTGATTGCTTTTCAATCTGATAACTATGAAGCCACACACCTTTCGTTTTCCTTCTCTTAATAGCCAACCCTAATGTGGGTAATTTAATATGCTAATCTATTAGGTTTGCATATGCAATTTGCAAATTCTCTCAGTGGTTGCAGCTTTTTGAGCACCGACAATAAGCAAGCACTATGTCTAAATAGCTACCCGCAGCCGCCATACATCAGCCCCACTTGCATATAAAATTCTAACTAAAATCTTTTTTTATTGGCTATAAATAACAACTTCAAACACTTTGGTATTTTATAACTGTCTTTGGCATTTTAATCTTAATCACCTCATTAGCAATATATAAGATTTCTTTGCTTAGGGAAGACATGAAGAGCTTAAGATTGTACAAATGGTATTTGTTTGTTGCAATTTTAATTTTATGTGTTGTTGGTGTGAGATCCCAACTCTCTTCTGATTTCTACTCGAAAACTTGCCCTAGACTTCTTCAAATAGTTCGAAAAGAAGTTCAAAATGCTATCAAGTTCGAAATGCGAATGGCAGCCTCTTTACTGCGACTTCATTTTCATGATTGCTTTGTCAATGTGAGTTAGTATTACATTTCTGATTTTGACCTTTTATTGACCTAAGTCAAACATTTTAGCATTTACTACACTTATTTCAATACATATAGTTTCAAATCTAAGGATTGGCAAACTCGTTTTTACATAATGGTCGTGCTGATAGTACTTTCACTCATATTTTAACTTCATTGCATTGAATATGCAAAGTAGTCAATGGTTGGTCGAAAAGTTAAATTTTATTAATTCTTTTTTTCCATCTAATAATTTTTTTTATTTATAAAAAAATTACAAGTTTGCCGTTCAATATTTATTATACATTTGTGTTATCGAACTATATATATCACGGATACAGTTTTCTGATAATTTAGGATTTCATCTTTTCATATTACTTGTCAATTGAATTAATTTATAATTTAAATTATTAATATATATTAAAAATTAAAAATTATGTCATAAATATTAAACATGTTTAAAAAATATTTTTCTGAAATAATTATTGTTTACAAAAGAAATAGTATAGTAATCTTCTTTCTTTTGTTTGTTTGTTGGTTTTAGGGTTGTGATGGATCTGTGCTGTTGGACGGAACTGATGGTGAGAAGTTTGCGGTGGCCAACAGAAACTCAGCTAGAGGGTTTGAAGTTGTGGACTCAATAAAAACTGCTGTGGAAAATCAATGCAGCGGCGTCGTTTCTTGTGCTGACATACTCGCCATAGCTGCCCGAGATTCTGTCCTCCTGGTAATTACTTCAGTTTATCTAAAATATGATCCTAAGAAGTATTATTTTTTTTAATTTTTTTACTTAATTAAATTTGATGTAGAGTGGAGGGCCTTCATGGAAAGTTCTTCTTGGAAGAAGAGACGCGTTAATAGCAAACCAGACACAAGCAAATATTTCACTGCCTTCTCCTTTTGAAGGATTGGATGCAATCATTGCCAAGTTTGATGCTGTTGGCCTCAACATCACCGATGTTGTCTCTTTATCAGGTATATATATGTTTTATTATAATATCTAGTGATAAGTCAATTTCTTATGTTATTTTTATAATGTAAATAAAATACACAATACGTTTTCCTTCTTCTCTTTGTTGGATCTACAAAAGAGAGATTCATATTAGAATTTTTTTTCTTTTAGTTAGGTTTTACCTTTTTTTTTATTTATTTAGATTTTAGCTATATATAAATAGCATAGCAACACTAGTTTTTAATATAGCTGATATTCTAAAATACAAATATATGAATATAATCTTAAAAGGCTGATAAATTTTATTTTGTAACTGTAGGTGGCCATACAATTGGTCAAGCAAAATGCGCAACCTTCAGCAATAGATTATACAACTTCTCTGGACCCGGAGTTCCTGATACGACATTGGACCCATCTATGTTATCTGATCTGCAAAACCTATGTCCAGTAAATGGTGATGGAAACAAGACCACAGGTCTTGACCGGAACTCGACCGATCTTTTCGACAACCATTATTTCCAGAATTTGGTAAACAATAAGGGACTCCTGGGTTCAGACCAAATTCTATTTTCAAGCGATGAGGCTGTTTCAACAACCCTAAATCTTGTTCAAAGTTACAGCACTAACACCAAGCTTTTCTTTGATGATTTTGCTAATTCTATGATCAAAATGGGAAATATTAATCCATTCACTGGGTCTAATGGCGAGATCAGAAAGAATTGCAGAGTGGTTAACTCATAGATTGTACGTAACTAAAGGTGGGTTCGATAATTAAAGAATAGTTGAAAGTTGTATCCTTGTGAATTCTGAGTCATCAGGCACTAGGTCTCTTGTTTTTATAATGCAATACTGTTAGTGTTTATGTCTTTGTAATTTGTAATTTATGTTAATGGGTGAGCATTAGACTCCGTACAAATCAATTGAATTTATAAAACTATATATATATATATGTTTATAACAGTATTCCAGTTATAATTTTTGTTCACCCTAAAAGTTGGATGGAGCTGAAAATTAAATATTAAGTAATTCTTACAATTAACTTCTAAACCTTATAATTAAAGAGATAGGATAAATATATTTATGAGTTGTGGCTCAGTTAGCAATACAAGCTAATTATGTGAGAAGAACTCTCGGTTTAACTTTACTAAACATACTTGTAGAGAGGAGCGAGGAGCCTTAATTGTGATTAGCCTTGAGCCGAATTAGGTATTTTTGGTGATAACATCCCAATATCAGTGTCTTTATACCAAAAAAAAAGGAGAAAGACAACAAATATTTAAGCTTCAAGGAGCCTTCGGTCGAACTTTAGTATGTGCACTATAGATTTTGTGACGGGTTTAAGGTAAAAAAAAGATGAGAAACATTCAAGCGAGGAAATATAGCAAGGATTGGAGAGATAATAACAACAATAGCTCGTTAAAACTGAATTTATATATTGAATAATGTATGCTTTACAATAAGAATTAGGCATCACATTCTAATATGCTAAAATCATAAACTTAATATAATATTCACCAACTGAATTTAAAGAAATCAAAATAAATTACTTACCTGTGATGTAATTCAAAGAGCTTGTGAGCGTTGAACAAAAATAGTAATTTAGCGCAAAGTTGGAGGGGAGCTGTAAAAGGATGCAAAGATGATGTCGTTGTCCTTTTTTCCTGCTTGTTTTATTTTCTCTGACTTCGTTTTGGTGCTACTGTAATGGCGTTTCAGAGCGTCCCCTATACTTTTTTTTTTAGCGTTTGGTTCCAACTGCTGCAGATGGAAGACTCTAACTTCTTGTTCTTTTATTACATCTAAGGTTTGCGGCTGCTGTAGTAATTTTGCTACTTTTCTATTTTTTTTTAATTCCTTATGCTTTTGTAATACTTTAACCGGCGGCAAATTATTAAACTGTGTTTAGTTACAATATATTTTATATAAAACCCTAATTTTTGTGATAGGAAATAAATTAAACCAAATTTGTCCTTAGAATTAAAATTGTGCCCTAAGCCTAATTTTATTATAAGTAAATATCATAATAAATTTAAATCGTCCCCTACATGTCTTATTATACTAAAAGGGGAATTGTCTCCTAATTTTGATGGATTAATACTTTTGGAAACAAATAATATTGATTGTCCCCGATTCTCGTACCCTTTTCTCTCTTTTGTTGTAGTGTATAAACAATCTTATACATCAATCAATTAATATAGAATCCTCAAAATGTGACTTAAAAGAATTTTTTTTGGAAAGATCTTAGAGAAAATCCATTAAGACATTTATCATATCACTATTCACCTTCACAGTCTCAGTACTCAAACATCGTGAACATAGTCTCATCAAACGATCACTAAAACATAAATATTCATATTCATTTCTAATTTTAAAGTATTGTTAATATTTATATATGTCATAACATTCAAACTATATCTCTATCATAAACATAAAAACTACGTTTCTAGTACTCTTAATACAAAATCTCATCATATATAAAATTCGTTTAATTTTATTTAATTAATCAAATCACCTTTCAGAATTTTCATAAAAAAAATTATGACTTTGATGCATTAAAGAAACGTTTGGATATTCCAATATTCTTTTTTCCTACTTCCATCTATACTTCATTTCTTTGGATTATTGTTTTGGAGCTTGTTAATATGTTGTTTTAGTATTCGGATGAAGGGGCTATACTCAGTTCAGTTGAGTTGGTTAAATTTTTTCACTACTATTTTGATAAGAATTTATTAAGAAGAGAGGAAGAAAATAACAGAGAAAGGACTTTTTGTCTTCATTCATCATAATATCTATAACTGAGCTGGACCAGTTTATAAAGTTCCTGAAGGGAACCAACTCATACAAATAAGGAAGCATTACTATAATTAAGTGTGGGTTCCGTTTATATAT
>CANUEX010088617.1:0-12500 GCA_948099535.1 Jatropha multifida | reverse complement strand
CGTCCACAACAGCCTCTTCTGTAGCAACCTCTTCCACAATATCAGCAATAGCAGCTTGCACCTTGGCTTGTTGACTCCGAAACAAACTACCATGTGACACCGGACTTAGCAACCCTTAATACTGCATAACCATATCATGGGAATTACAATATTTGGGTTGGTAATGGTGAAGGCTTGGCTATTTTGAGTATTAGTAATGGTCTCTTGCCTCATTATAGTCATTCTTTCCATTTAAATAATGTTCTTCATGTTCCCTCCATTTCTCAAAATCTTCTTTCTGTACATAAATTTTGCTTGGATAATTATTACTATTTTGAATTTTTGGCCTTATAAATTTTTTCTTAAGGATCAAGGAACAAGTGCAATTCTGTACCAGGGACGGAATGAGAATGGATTATACATCATCCCCCTACTACTAAAAAGGAGGCAAACATGGCAGAGCAACTTTCTTTTACTAATTAGCATAATAAATTGGGGCATCCTCATTCTAAATTAGTATCTAGCATCATTAAAGACAATCAATTGGAATCCACATCTTTCACAAAATTATTTCATTGTGATGCTTGCTGTATGCGGAAGCTTCATAAGCAACACCTTCCACCCGTCACTCACCATAGTTAATTCCCTTTAGAACTCATTTTTTTGGATGTATGGAGACCTTGTCCAACATTGTCTAATTTAGGATTTAGATATTTTGTTATCTTTGTTGACGATTTCACTAGGTATACCTAGTTTTATTTCTTGAAACATAAAAGTGAGGTGTTCAATACTTTCATACAATTTTAATCTTTGGTTGAAAATCAGTTTAATCTCAAAATTAAATCCTTCCAATTTGATTTTGGTGGAGAATTTTAGAAATTAAATAATTATTTTCGTAATATTGGTACTATTCATCTTTTAGCTTGCCTACATACTCATGAGCAAAATGGATTGCTGAATGAAAAATTCGCTACATTGTTGACACAAGTCTTACTCTATTAACCCATAGTCATGCTCCGCAAAAATATTGGTCATATGCTTTTCAAACTGCCACCTTCACTATAAATCTGTTGCCAACTCCAATTTTAACTGGTCAAAGTCCACACCTCAAATTATTTTCCAAGTCTTATGACTTTAATCAATTAAAGATATTTGGTATCACAATATTTCCCTTACTTCGCTGATACAATACCCATAAATTCTCTTTTCGTAGCAAACCTTGTGTCTACTTGGGGTTTTCTCCTAATCATGCTGGATATATATGTTTAGATAAGGATACTGGACAAGTTTATACTGCCCATCATGTTGTTTTTAATGAACGACAATGTTTATATCATGTAACTGACACTGCAGATGCTTGCCTTCCACCTCAGTCTTGCCCATGGCTTGATGTATGGTCCACTATCAATCCACCAATCCATTCTCATCTATGACTCCTTCACATCCTAATCCATTACTATCTGCCACCTATAGTCCTCATCATGTTCATTCTATCACTTCTCCATGTCCAATTCCTATTCAACCACTGCAACCCTCTACCACTTAGTCTCCCTCTTCTGCCTCTAGTCTCAACCTTGCCCTCGACGTCTCTACCGATCCTTCACCACCTATCCATATTGTTCATCAATCTCCTACTTGCACTCACCCCATGATACTTTGTCCTTCTACTCTTGCTAAGCACCAAGCCAATAACATCATTGTTTCCAAACCTATAAAACCACAATCCAAGATAGATTATCATGAGGTGGAGCCTTTAACATATTCACAAGCTGAGCCTTACAGTGAACGACGAGATGCAATGCCGGCAGAAATTCAAGAACTCACGGACACACATACATGGACTTTGGTGCCTCGACCTCCCAATGCTACTATTATTAGTAGCAAATGGGTCTATAGCATCAAGAGGAAATCGAATGTTAGTATGGATCGCTACAAGGTGAGGCTTGTGGCCAAGGGTTATCATCAATAATCAGGACTTGATTACCATGAAACATTTAGTCCTGTGGTGAAAGCCACTACAATATGGACTGTTCTTGTTTATGCTTCTACTCAAAATTGGCCTATCCACCAAATTGATGTATCCAACGTCTTTTTGTAAGGTTTTCTTGATATTGAATTGTTTATGGATCAGCCAAAGGGATTTGAGGACAAAACTCGGCCTCATCATGTGTGCAAGTTAGCTCGCTCTCTATATGGTCTGAAGCAGGCACCACGTGCATGGTTTACATGCCTAAGTTCTTTTCTTTTGTCCCTTGGTTTTACTTCTTCATGGGTAGATTGTTCTCTATTTGTTTATGCACAAGTCTCAATTAAAGTTTTTCTTTTAGTTTATGTTGATGACATTATTCTTACTAAGAGTTCTTATTCTGTGATTAACAAATTTATTGTCGCTTTGAAGTAGGAATTTTCCATCAAGGATCTTGGGAACCTCTCATATTTTTTGGGTATTGAAGTGCATCAAGATTCCTTTGGCATTATTCTCAATCAGCAGAAATACATTATTGATTTACTTTCTCATATAAGGATGGTAACGGCAAAGGGCTGTCCTACGCCTACTGTAGTTGTGCCTCCATTATCCGAATTGGACAGATCGCTCCTTGCTAATGGCACCCAATATCGACAGATAGTGGGTTCCCTGCAATACATGACAATGACGCAGCCAGACATATCTTTCACCATCAACAAACTATATCAGTTCATGCACGCTCCAACCACGGTGCATTGGCAAGTCGTGAAGCGTTTACTTCGCTATCTTGCTGCCACTAGTTCTCTTGGTTTATTCCTCTCTCCTGATTCTAATTCATAGCTTCAATACTTTACAAATAGCGATTGGGGTGGTTGCCAAGATGATCGTCGCTCCACCAATGGCTTTACTGTGTGCTTAGGTAGCAATTTGGTATCTTGGGTAGCTAAGAAGTAGCCCATTGTAGCTCGTTCCTCAATTGAGAGTGAGTATAAATCCCTCAGTAATGGCACTGTGAAACTTCTTTAATTGCAGTCCCTACTTCAAGAACTGGGTATTCCTACTTCTACGCCTCCCATTCTATGGTGTGACAATATTGGTGCCATCTATCTCTCTTCTAATCCAGTGTTCCATGCTCGCACCAAACACATTGAGCTTGACTACTATTTTGTTCACGAGCGTGTTGCAATAGGTCAGTTGAACATTTGTTTTTTGTCCACTGATGATCAGATTGGAGATATTTTCACCAACCCTTTGTCTACTGCTCGTTTTTATTCCTCAGAGGTAAACTTCGTCTCTTGCCTCCACCGGCAATGGCTTATGGGGGGTGTCAAAGATATAGATAAATTTATTTTCATTTGAATTATTCTTATTTAAATTCTTGTTATCATTATCATATATAGTTGTTATCATTTGTAATCTGTACTTATATTTTTGTTACAATAGTCTATATATAAACCATGGTAATTGCCTTCATAAATACAACAAATATTTTTTCCAATATTCTTTTATAATAAAAATGGAAGAAGGGAGCGAGGAATCCCACAAAAGGTAAGTAGATACTTTTATCTTTAATTCTATTCATATAAAAAATAATTGAAGTAGGAAGATTCACCTTCTGCTTTGCCAAAAGCATGGAAACAAAAATAGGTCAGACTTCCTAAAACGATAACTTAATAGTTCTCTTTAAAAAACACTATGTACACAAAAATGATGAATGAAGTTAGAGAGAAGAGGCATTTTTTTCTAATTCTTGGAACAAAAGCACTTTCTAATGAGTTGTCATTCAGAGCAATTTGGGTCTGCCTCAATGGATACAAAGGTTGTTCTAATAATTCAGATAAGGATTGGAGTACCCATCCCTCATTTGGAACTTCAAGAAGATGAGACAAGAGATTCTCATCCACCTTGATGTTTTTACACTTAATATTGGACATTAAAGCTTTAGAATTAGGATCATACTGAATATTAGCATAAAATAATCTTACTAAATGTGGATATATATAACGTTCTTGATCAAGAGACCACGCCACTTATTAAAATTGAAAGCATCAATTAAACTACTTCTTACACATATAGCCTCATTCTCAATTATTTCAGGAATGAGGACAGATTGTTTCAATATCATTTTAAACTTACTCCTAGCTTTACCATTTATGAAATAAAAACCAGGGAGAATTATGCTAGAACTACTCCCAAAAGGGTAGGATTCAAAATGAGAAAAGGTAGAATCCATTAAAGAAACAAGAGGAATTCTAATGCAAGAAGGCGTAAAGCTTTGATAATAAGGAGGTGTAAAGCTTAGATTGTTAAAAGATGATGTGCAAAAATAATCATGGAGTGAGGTGTTTAAGTAGCCAAGAGCATGATACTTGTCAACCCAAATCACGTCAAATCTTCTAGGCTGGCATGCGAGATCGAGTTTTTTTAGGCAAGGTTGATAAACTAGAACCATAGCCCACAATGGTTGAATTATAAGGATTATGTTCTCACATGTGCACCGATTTAATCATTAACTTATTGTACCACGTTTTCTCTTTTTTTATTTTTTTTATTACTATTACTATTATTATTATTATTATTTTCTATGTATTTATTTATTTATTATTATTATTATTATATTTACTTATAATTTTTTTATTATGTTTACTTATAATTTTTTATTATTATTTGCTTAAAATATTTAAGGGTCCTATATTCTCTAAACAATCCTATCTATGGTATCAAGACTATCCCTCCAAATTATTCCAGTATCCCTACTTTTAACTTAATGCTAAGTTCCAGCTATGCTTATAAGTATCTCATCTAATATTTAATCCAGCTATGCTTATAAGTATCTCATCTAATATCTAATCTAACTGGTTCCTAGGTATATGATTTTCCAACATAATTATCTTCAAATTAACATATTTTCCTATATACAATGATTATATACATTTATTTATTGACTTTATTATATTCCACACAGCAATAAATTCCATAAAAATACATTGCACTAAACCATCAATTTAATTCATGATGATTGCTCTTTCCTCTATTCATAGGTCTAGAAAATGATTCCTATTTTAGCATATGCAATCATTATAATAGACTATCTTTACTACCTTGGGAGGAAAATCACCAAATTCTCTTATGCTAATATTCACCACACCGAAATTCAAAGCATAAAACAAAATCATCAAAAGACATAATAAGTCATATCTTACTATTACATAAAATTTTATTCCCTTAATGAAATACTGAAAATAAGACTCTAAGGACGGTCACGCTGGAATTTAAGAGGTAAGGAAGACTATATAAAGAAATGACAGAAATAACTTTGTTGTTACTTATACCACAATGATCTTATACTCTGATACCAACTTTGTCACGACCCGAAATCATGCGTCGGACTGATATTAAGACTTAGATAAGATTAAGACCCTCAAGGCCCATAGTAAGCCTAAACCAAGATAGCCAAAATAACACAACTATTATCTAACAATAGTGAGCCCATACAATTTTTACATGTACTAATCCAGTAGCCATATAATCTCAGCCCAATAATAAACATCTGAAATAATATATAGTAAAGGCCTATAAAATTACTCATCAATCACAATATGGCTACTAGTCATACATGCACCCAAATAAATAATTTTGAAACAGTTATAAGTTCATAGAATAGTCCACTCATAATATTACACAATTTCTACAACTATGGATTCCAATAATATTTAGAAGTAATGAAACTTTTAAAATGTCAACATTTTAATTTGGTTAATTACATAAATACAAAAATATACTTTGATAGCCTTGCGAGGAAGACTATAGAGCTATAGCCATCTTTGAATAGAGTCCTACTTTCTGGAAAGTTGGATAAGAAGAGAGGTGAGTTTTGCAACTCAATAAATAATAATAAATAAGGTATAACCCAAACAGTCAAATAAAATGACCCTAAACTCTTCTAATTGAGCATTCGTCAATCATGAAATGTCAATCATAGCACCCACAAGTAATAGCATCCATAATGCACATCAAGCGACTGTTAGTCACTAAAACCACCTTAACAGGACCATGCTCTCCCCAAGCCTGCTTTAATATCAATTATATCATATATCCCATGGTCCTATGACTTGTACACCTAGGGAGCCCAACCCCGTACGGGTGAAATCATAATCAGATAAAAATAATTTTCATAAAATAATTTTTCTTTATAAAAATATTTTCCATGGCACATGTCATAATCCGGAGTGCACATGGGGGCGCCACTCCCACCCCTTACGGCCCACTAACGACATTCTCACCATGCTCGTGCTCTCAACTCTAGGTGATTCATGTCGTCGTAACTCCCACATAACAATCGCATCATATTAAATACAAGAAACCATTCATATAATTTATTAATGCACATCCATATGTACATAAAATATATATAGGCATTTAAGTATTTTAAAATAAATAAATGCAGCATTTAAAATAAGTTATGCATTCATAAATTTGGTATGCATCATATATTATTACTCACAGTGATAGTAGAATTTCAAATCCTAGTTTGGTTTCTGACTTGGAGGAGAAATAGACGAGCTCGGACAATCGGAATCAAGCACCGAAGGAGGAAATGGTGGCGCTAAGGATTAGATTGCATATCAAGATTGCAATTGAAGCTGGATATTGAGGATCGACTACTGGGAAGTGGCACTGCTGGGATAAAGTTGAGCAACTGGTGGCGACGCAGGGAGAAGCGACTGGTGGTTATCGAGTCGCATGGAGGCTCTAATCGTAGAGGAGCAGACATGAGCAGTCGAGCTCGCTGGGATCAAGCGGCATGAAGGTTGAGCTTGTTGTTGTCGCACATGAAGGAGAAGCTACTCAAGCTGGAGGCAATGCGAGGTGCTACGCGTGGTGGCCAAAGGAGCTGTTGCAACTATGGTAATGGTGGTGGTTGGACTTACGCAAGGAGAGGGAGGGGGAGAGATCAAGAGAGATTGAGAGAGAGAGGAAAAGAGAGAGGAAGAGAAAGAAAGAGAGAGAGAGAGAAAGAGGAGGAGCTGTGCAAAAAAAATGTGAGAGGAAAAATATCACAAAGGCTAGGGTTTCTAGAATCATCTGGGTCTTTTCGGTTCGATTCGAATCGATTTGGCCCGATTCAATGATTTAGCTTGATTTTTCAATTGATTTTGGTAAACAAAATGGGTTTTATGAGTCTGATTAAATATTACGTGGTGTAATTTTACACCTTAAAATTTTAAAATTAGTTTTTAAATGAAAAATTTTTTAAATTAAATTTTCCAAGTATTTCAACATATTTGATTTTTGGGACCTAAGCTACAAAATTAACCCCACCTTTACGATCTGTTATAATATCCCTCTAAATTCACTTTCATTCCTCGAACACCCCAACTCAGTAATTTAGATATATTATAATCCTAACTTAAAAATCAGTTAGGGTTTTACAATATAACACAATTATAGTGTGTCTCACCTAAACCATCTTGGGTTAATTTAACCCGAGCCTCTAATATTGATTGAAACACACCATTTTCTCTAAACTCAGCACAATACCCGATCCTTAATTCCTAATTCTTGTTTTCTTCTCCTCCTCCATCGCTATCTCGACAATTACGGTGGAGGATTATATTTCTTATCCATCCTCTCTTCCTTTCATTTCCATTCTTCTAGATCTTGTTCTCCATGGAATTGGAAAAGGAAGCACTACATTATCTTTCAATTTCTCTTTAAAGTCTTCATAAACTTTAACTGAATTAGTTGAAATTCTTCTAGAACCCGAACTGTACCAACTAATTGAAGCAGAAAAACCAGAAGAAGAAGAATATTTACCATTTTCATCTCAATCTACATCTAAAATTGACAAATTTAAGCTTCTAATTGGTAAAAAAAGTGGTTTTTCTTTCTCATTAATTAATTCTCTGTTTTTGTTCTTGTGCTCTGTTTCTATAACAACAACTGGGCATTTTTGCAATTCTAATTATTCTATATTTGGACAGTGCTGACTCCATCAGAAATTTCCATCCTCTAGTGTCGAGGGTTTGGTTGATGAATTCAGGAGCTTGAGAAGGAAAAAGTGGACAATTGATTAAAAAGATAGCAGCTAAAAGGGCTTTTGTAGAGGAAATGAAAGTAGAAGCCTAGATGGTTGATAGAAGGCTTTCAACAGGTTCTTGAACACTGTGACTTATATCCTCACTGCTCTTTCTTACAGGCAGAGAAAGGAAAAAATCCCAGCTTTGTTTGGACAAGCATTATGGCAGCGCAAGGTTTATTGAGGGCTGGTTGTGTTAGACGGATTGGTGATGGCTCTCAACCCTAGTATGGTTGAGCCCTTGGCTCCCTGATGAAAACCCATATGTTTTGAGCTTAAATAATACTGGCATAGAAGATTTTGTGGTTCGGGATCTTATGGATACTGCAGGGCAGCAATGGGATATAGAGGTTTTGGAGTCTATGTTTAATGCAAGGGACTGTGCTCTTGCCAAAAGAATTCCTATCCCGCATAAGCAAGAACCTGACTATTGGGTGTGGTGTAAGGAGAAGAAAGGCTTTTATTCTGTAAAAAGTGGATATCGTCTACAATATGAAAGCGTTAATTTTACAAGTCCTATTGCTTCAGTTTTGTGGCAAAAGTTATGGAATATCCGGGTTCCGGGTAAAGTTTTGAATTTCATGTGGCGAGCTCTACCTAGCGTTCTTCCTGTTTGTTCTAATTTGATCACAAAGAGGATTGATGTTTCTGCATTTTGTTCGATCTGTGAATATGAGATTGAGATGATTTTTCACGTTTTATTCAAATGCTCTTTTGCCCGCAATTGTTGGCTGCTAACTCAGTTTCGATGGGAAGGTTTTTGTAGTGATCTGAGTTCTTGGTTCGACTGGGTATGTAATCAGTTTGATGGAGGTTTATGTAATGAAGCGTTGATGATGGTTTGGCATATTTGGATCAATCGCAATAGTGTGGTCTGGAAAAACAAATGTGAATCTCCTTCTACTGTTCATTTTAAAGCACAGCAAGCGCTAAGGGAATGGCAAAATGCCAAGCTGTTACAGGATAAACCGGGTCAGGTGTCTAATCATGATGTTTATTCTCCTGCTTGGATAACTCCTGAGTTTGGAACTCTTAAGTGTAATATTGACGCTTCTTTCAATTATGTTGATTCTAAGTCAGCATATGCATGGATAGTGCGGGACCATGTGGGACGTTGCATGGGAGGGAAGGCTTGTACTAGCTTTGTTGCTTTAGAACCTAAAGTGGTTGAAGCTCTTGGATGTTGGGAAGCACTAAGTTGGCTCAAAGGAAAGTTTTTGCAGCACATTCAAGTAGATCAGATTGTTTATATTTAGTCTAAGCTATTCATTCCTCTGCTCAAGATTTATCATATGTTGGATCAATTATTCACGACTATAAGGCTCTTTTGTCTGAGCATCAGTCTATTTCTGTTTCTTTTACTAAACATTCAGCGAACCATGTGGCACACCTGTTAGCACAGGCTGCTAGTTCTTTGTCTGACGAGTTGGAGTGAGAATTGTGTCCTCCATCTTTTATTTTGGATGCTTTACTCTTTGATTCTAATAATATATAAAGTCTTTGCATTTTCAAAAAAAAAAAAGAGAGTAGAACTTATTTGGGTTATTGTTATTATTAACCGTTTGATATTTGGTGTAGTCATAGTTTGTATCTGCCATTGAAGAAGAAAGAGAGGTTTTTATTTTATTGAAAAAAGAGAGCGATGGAGAAGGAGAAGCAAATAAGAATTAGGGATTAGGGTTGGGTGCCATGTCGGGTTTAGAAAAAACGGTGCATTTCAATCTATTTTAGATGCTTAGATTAAATTAACCCAAGTTAGTTCAGGTGGAACTCACTATAATAATATTATATTGTAAAATTTTAGTTAATTTTTCAGTTAGGATGATAATATATTTAATTTACTGAGTTTGGATACCTGAAAGAAGAAAGTGGGCTTAGAGTGACATTGCAACAGATCACAAATGTGAGGTAATTTTGTAGCTTAGGTCGATTTCTGGCTATAATATTAGTTGAAGCGTAATGCTATAACCTGTTATTCATTTTGGAATCCTTATTAATTTGGTATAATATATTAAAATACCCAAAACTTTGTATGTTTTTGCTATTTCACCTAGTACATTTTTTTTTTTACCTTTTGTAATAATACCACCTTTAGTTGTAATTAAGGATGGAATTGCAAATAAAAAGTATTGTTATTCTTTTTAAAATATTTAATAAAATAAAGTTTTAAATATCAAATTATATTCACATATGTTGGGTACCACATTTATAGTTAGAAGTATGATATTTGACACATGTATAATTAAAATAATTAAGATATTTATTTTTTATTAAAATGGATAATAATTTCATTAAGTTAATTTTTATGCAATTGGTTGAGTATTTTTCCAATAAGTAGCAGAAATTTATGTCATTATATTATTATTTAGCACATTTATTTCAAAATTAAAAAACTTTTGTATTTGCAATTTTATTTTAATTACAATTTGAGGGTGTTATTGCTATAAAAGGTCAAAATTAGAGTAAAAATGTCAAAATAGAGTAAAATTGCAAAAACTTCTAGAATTCAAAGTATTCTAATATATTAAGCCATTAATTTTTCAAATAATTCTATTTTTGGAAAATGTTTAATTAAAATGAGTAAATAAGCTAACCTTAAACTTTGATTTAGTGTATCCTTCAAATTTGGATATTCTTAAGCCTAATATTCATCTTTACATGCCTAATTTTTTTTTTACATTATTTTTTAAATTAAATACTATCAAACTGTACCTTTTATTGGAAAGTTGGATATAAAATCAACAAGCTTTTGTATTTAATTTTATATTATTTGATAACTTTGTCGCAAGTAGCTTTGTTTTTTTTTTTTTTCAAAAAAGTCATTGCATAATCAAATTACTTTTAATAGACATTCTTTATCAAATATGAGCAGGAGTAAAATGAGCCAAATTCAATATTATTTATTATAATTTGAGCCGAGTTCAATTAAAATAATTAAAAAATTATTCGATCTCGAGATATCTCAAATAACATTATCATATAAGTCGAGTCAAGCTAAAATATCAGCATATTTGGCTCGGCTGGACTAATTTTAGAACAATTAAAAATTTTAAATTCACAAAGGCTAAATCATAAAAAAAGAAGAAGTCTAAAATTAGACGTTCTGATAAATTTAGTAAGTACTTTTAATTTTATCAATTATTATCTTAAATTTATTTTTCCTTTTCAATTATAGTCTCCATTCAAAATTTATTAGTTTATTATTTATTTAGTCGTTAGTTAGCCCTATAACACGTCAACTCATATCTATATGGTCATTCTTTAATTGTTCATCCTTATTTTTAAAATCTCTAAGTTGAAAGATTTTGTTGTTAATACAATCTCCTTCATCCCACCCCAAATTTAAAAGAATTTGGTATGGTTATAAAATTAATGGGTTCTTAATGGACCCTTGGCAAGTAATTTGCACCGCTAGCTATCCTAAAATCAGCTAAATAGGTTTCTTCGCTCTCCAAGCTACATCACTCGACCGTACCCAGTTAGACTCTAAATGGATATCATAATTGACAATGAAAAATAAATATAAGTTTGACAAAATTAAAAGTATCGGTCAATTAAAAGAACTCTAACATATATCATTGAATAATTTTGATAAACTCTTTTGTTACATAAATTAAGGGTATTATTATAATTTATGTTTTTTTATAAATTCTTTAAACACAATCACAATATAATTCCTAAGAAAAATTACTAATAACCAAATATAAAAATTTCAGAGTTTGTGGAATTTTTTTCCTAGAAAATTGATCTTTTATATAGCTTGGAATATTAAATTTCAATAACCAAATATGGCTAAAAAATTTAATTTGATTGAAACTCAGTATCTGAAAATTCATTGTTTCATAACTCAAGGAGTTTTTTTGAAGTAACTGAATTTCATTTAATGTACAAATTAATTTTTAAATTTCTTTAGACACAAACCAATTGCTATATCCGTATCTTTATTTATAATCTACGTTTCTTTTTCCGTAATGGCCGAAGAAAATCTGAATTTTGACATTTTTCACAATTTTGGCCAATTTTTTTAATTATTATAATTTATATTGCAAAATAATTTCTTTTTAACAATTGTGACCTCTATCCATCAACCATTATTAATTTGCTGATGTGACCGTTAGTAGAATCCTTGTCATAACATGTCACTTGCTGACTGTAAATTTACAAGACATAATTGTTAAAAAAATTGACTAAAATTATTAAAAAGACCAAAACTCTGAACTTTTGTCTTTTTAATAATTTTAGATAATTTTTTAAGAATTATATCTTGCAAATTTACATTAAGTAATTGACATATCATGATGAGCGTTTCTAAATAACGGAGCGTCCCATGAACTTTGTACTAACATGATTAATCCTCTGCGAAGAAGGAAGCAGAGTCTTATAGATCAACAGTACTTCTATTCCCTGAAAAATATTTATGGAAGGGGGTGAGTTTCACTAAACTCAGTGAATAATAATAAATAATGCAAACCCACA